>SKCR01029747.1:0-166121 GCA_019454045.1 Zanthoxylum bungeanum
TGGCCAGTTAATGAAAAAGCATGAGTTTTAAGACACATAAATAAATCTTTATATTACCCAAGCTATAATCTAACCCTTATAAAACGGTGATATTGGATGTCATCACAACCCTAGATAACTAATTTAGTTACAACACATAACTAGGGCTAGTAAAAGCTTGAAATAAAAGACATAAAGTAAAAATGCGGTAAAGTAAATACTGAAAAGTAAATTACAATAAAATAAAATGCTAAGGTAAAAGGAATTGCTTTTACTACTACTAATTTAGATATCCACATAAAATAATATATAAACTTGTGATTCTTTTTCCAACCAGCCATATAGGCGGTAACCTGATTAAGTCAAATTAAGTCCAACAGCCATAAAGGCGGAACCAAAATTAAATTACCAACCGACCAATCTGGCGGTATCCTTTATTAGTCAGGTTTAAATCAGATTAAAATGAATTACCAACCGACCAATCTGGCGGTATCCTTTTTAAGTCAATATTTTAAATAGTGAATATATTATTTTTAAGGGAGATTAATCTAAATAGTAATAGTAAAAGAATTACCTTTCACCCTAGCTGGGGGAGTTACCTCCTCATGGTAAATAATAAAAACTGTAAAAAGTAAAAAGTAAAAATTAAATTACTATATTAACAAAACGTAATTAAAATTAATTACAAAACTAAAAACTAAAAACTAAAAATTAAAAGAAAGTAGAGAGAGAAACTCTCTCTTTAGAAAGATTATAAGAGAGAGAGTGGTGCAATGAATTCTGAAATCTCGAACTCAATTATAGGCCTCGGTAGGATCAAGCGTCGCGACGCCAGGACCTCAGCGTCGCGACACTGGTTTGTCGACGTGGCACGCTCTGGTTCGCTGGTTGAAGATTCTGGATAAGATGATAAGGTGACACGTGGCAGAGTTATTGGGCTTCAATTATTGTGACACGTGGCGGCTTCTGATTGGTTGCTGAGATTCTTATCCGCCACGTGTCAGATAAGGATAGGATATCTAATAATTGATGCTGACGTGGCGGTGACGTGGCGACGACGTGGCGACACGTGGGAAAGAGACTGTCGGCACCATAGAATTGCGACACGTGTCACTTCCTGATTGGCTGATGATGATGTGGCACGACACGTGGCAATTTGACTTATTGACTTGCTGACGTGGCTGATGACATGGCGGTGACATTGCGACGACGTGGCGACACGTGGCGATGATGACTGTCGGCATCGTAGGATGCTGACACGTGGCACGGCGCATGTTAGCAGATCGGCTGTGATGGTGACACGTGGCACGACGCATTTTAGCAAAGTCAAACTTTTCTCAGATTCTGATTTGTGGACCCGGCGCACGTTAGCACTGTTCGGCATATTTTAGACGTCGCGACGCTGAAGTCTGGGCGTCGCGACGTGCAAAAGACCAAAATATCCCTGTTGACGCATTTTTGTCCGTTTTTGCCCCAAATTGCCTCCAATGCTTTCCAAACTTTATTTATCTACAAAATAACACAAAATACATCAAAACGTTCACAAAACTCAAGAAACTATACAAAATATTAGGTTAAATGAGTGGGAAATAGTGATATAAATACCACTCATCAATTAGCCCACGGGGGAACTAAACCGGAGAAATAACATGGAGTCCCCACCCAGTGTGAACTGGGAAAATAATTTAAGGCCGCACTCACCCCTCGCAATGGAAGACCTCAAACCGTTGGGTTCAGAATGATCCCTTACTTATGCCACTTATAATGAACGGATTTATGTAATAATATAACCGAGTCTACGCCACAACAACCTATATCTAAGTTTGCATACAACATATATCTAAGTTTGCATATAACCTATATCTAAGTTTACATGAATAAAAGTAAGTCGAAATAACGGCAATCACGCAATCTTATGAACATATTGAATTATTAAAGCGAAAAATAAATAACAACCTAAACGTAAACAAAAATTAAATTCCTAATGCGAAAGAAATAACTAATCATGCTTGGAAATAACCAACTAAATCATGCATAAAAATAAATAACATACTAAATGACTAAATCATGCTTAGAATAATAAATAACATACTAAACGACTAAATCATGCATAAACATTAGATTGGATGAAACAAAATATGTGTGTCTCTCAAGTGGTACGTGGAGTTGTTTCCCAAGTACAAACCGCACTACCGTTCATTCGGATTCGGCTACGGAATTTACATATGGGTTTCCATCCGATATACCGCAAGAGATAACACATATTCCATTCATCCAATAGTCATGGAATACACCAATCAACAATACTCATGCGAAGTAAAATAAGAAAATAAATAAAAAAATAAAGGAGAATAAATAAAAAGGGTGCCCTCAGGTCTAACCTCTTAAGTCGTCTCTTGGAAGTGCGCTATGCGATTTTCGGAAGGGTTAATGCTCCGCAACTTTTCCGATTTACTGGTTCGCTATTTTCCTTTGTTGCCTCGCTATTTTGGGCTGCTATTTACTCACTATTTTTACAGTATTTGGGCTGTGTTTCAGGGCAGAATTTTCGGTGGTACGATGTGCAGTTTTTGGACAGTTTATGCGTGAATATGGAGGTAGTTTATGGGGTGATTTATGGTGATTTCAGGGACAGTTTCAGGGACTGGTTTTGTGACAGTTTGGGTGCGTGAAGTGGAGGCTGATTTGTTGAGTCAGAGGCGTGAAGTAGAGTCTAATTTGAAGGGTACGTGAACTGGCTTCCACATGAAGGGTATTGTGGTGTTGATGTGGTATGCGTGTGTGATGTGAAGAGTGAATGTGCGTGAGTGGCTGTGAGTGGTGTGAGGGGCTGTGAGTGTGTGAGGGGCTGTGAGTGTGTGCTGTGGCATCAGTGGCTGAGTGGGTTATAGGTGTGTGAGTGGGCAGTTGCGTGAGGTGTTTTATGGTCGATGTGGGAGTGAATTGAAATGGCTTCTTTGTTGTGGTCAAAGGCTAGGTTAGGTTAAGGACTGTGTATGTGTCGGTTATTGATTACAATTTGTTTATGGCTCGGTCAGCGAATGGGTGGTGAGAAGGGCTTTGGTGGGTTGATTGGGTCTGCTTTGTGCGTGGCTTAGGTGTGTATTTGTGATCTTTGTGGCTGGTTCTTGAGTGCTTGTTGATGAGGGGCGTGAGTTGTTTGAGGGAGGCTTTGTGTGTCTGAGAGAGAGAGATGCAGTAAAGGAGAGAGCTGAATGTGAAAGAGGAAGGCTCCGTGTGTATTTTTGTTTAGGGTTTGTTCGTGTTTTTATGGTTATGAGTTTAGGGTTTATTGGCTTTTGTGGGATTTTTTGTGTGAGTAAGATGAATGAGCCAGGGGTCCTAAGGTTTGGTTAGGCTTCTTTTTATAGGAAATATTTGGGGTTTACCTTATGTGAATAGGGAAAGAATATTGTGTAATTATGAGAGGATATTTTAATTAGTGTGCTATAAGGAAAAATCTATTTAATTAGGGATGTGATTTGGTTTGATTTGATTTGATCTCTTTTAATTAGGAATATGATTTAATTTGATTTGATTCTTTTAATTTGGAAAGTGATTTGTCTTGATTTCAATATGTGTTTAATATATGTGTTTGTTATTTGGAAGGAGGTGGCGTGGGGTTAAAGGCTTTGGGCGTGTATTTGGTTTGTTTTGGTTGGCTTGGTGTGTGGTTTGGTGATGTATGGGCTTGGTGTGTGGCTTGCGGGGGTTTTGGGCTAAGGATAAGTTTAAAACAGAGGCTTAATGAGCAAACCCGAAGCTAAGCAAACGAATTAAATCCAACAAGGTGTCAATTTCTGACTCGTCCCTTCCAACGTCCGTTTCCCGCGACTTCCACGACTTAAAGAGTAGTACCTCCATACGAGACTCATCATCGGGACTTATATGCAAAAATGCAGTGCCTACAGTCGCCCCCACTTTGATGGGACTTGTGCAGTGTGTGACAATGACAATCCTATCAAAGTTATGCAATGCATTTTTACTTACCTAGCTCACCAGCTGCCACCTGACTTGCCTGTTGATTTGAACTGAGTTGATGATGTAGTGGGCCCTCGACCCTGGGACGCATCCCGGAACTGTGACTAATGTGTGGGCCCTCGACCTTGGGACACATCCTAAAACTGATGAAGTAGTGGGCCCTTGACCCTGGGACGTATCCCGGAACTACAACTGATGACGCAGTGGGTCCTCGACCCTGGGACGCATCCCGGAACTGCAACTGATGTGTGGGCCTTCGACCCTGGGACACATCTTAAAACTGATGATGTAGTGGGCCCTCGACCCTGGGACGCATCCCGGAACTACAACTGATGATGCAGTCGGTCCTCGACCCTGGGACGCACCCCGGAACTGCAACTGACAACGGGGCCTCGACCCTGGGATGAATCCCAATACCGCTGACAATGTGGGCCCTCGACCCTGGGACGCATCCCAAAACTGATGATGTAGTGGGTCTTCTATCCTGGGACTCATCCCAAAAACTACTGATGTGGGCCTCGCCCCCAAACTGATACTGATGTAGGCCTCGCCCCCAAACTGATATTGATGTGGGCCTCGCCCCTAAACTGATACTGATGTGGGCCTAGCCTCTAAACTGATACTGATGTGGGCCTAGCCCCAAAACTGATGCTGATGTGGGCCTCGCCCCCAAACTGATACTGATGTTTGCCTCGCCCCCAAACTGATACTGATGTGGGTCTCGCCCCCAAACTGATGCTGATGTGGGCCTCGCCCCCCAAACTGATACTGATGTGGGCCTCACCCCCCAAACTGATACTGATGTGGGCCACGTCAGCGCCACATCAGCATCAATTATTGACTGACTTATCCTTATCTGACACGTGGCGGCATAAGAATCTGAGACGACCAATCAGAAGCCGCCACGTGTCATAATAATTGAGCCCCAACCACCTTGCCACGTGTCACCTTATCACCTTATCCAGAATCTGCAGCCGACGAACCAGAGCGTGCCACGTCGACAAAACAGGCGTCCCGACGAGAGTTGGGCGTCGCGACGCGCGACCCTTACTGATGCCTATAAGTAGAGCGCGAAATTCCAGTTTCAGATGTACCATTCTCTCTCATTTCTTGGATGTAAATAGGGAGTCTTCTCTCTAGTTTCTTTTAATTTTAGTTTTGTAATTAAATTTTAACTACGTTTTGTAATAATAGTAATTTACTTTTTTACTTTTTACAGTTCTTACTATTCACCATGAGGAGGTAACTTCCCCAGCTAGGGTGAAAGGTAATTCTTTTACTATTGCTATTTAGATTAATCTCCCTTAAATATAATATATTCACTATTTTAAATATTGACTTAAAAAGGATACCGCCAGATTGGTCGGTTGGTAATTAAATTTTCTTACCGCCTATATGGCAGGTTTATTTTGGTTCCGCCTTAATGGCTGGTTGGACTTAATTTGACTTAATCAGGATACCGCCTATATGGCTCGTTGGTAATGTTATCACAAGTTTATATATTATATTATGTGAGATATCTAAATTAGTAGTAGTAAAAGTAATTCCTTTTACCTTAGCATTTTATTTTATTGTAATTTACTTTTCAGTATTTACTTTACCGCATTTTTACTTTATGTCTTTTATTTTCAAGTTTTTACTAGCCCTAGTTATGTGTTGTAACTAAATTAGTTATCTGGGGTTGTGATGACTTTTAATATCACCGGTTTATAAGGGGTTAGATTATAGTTTGGGTAATATAAAGATTTATTTATTGAGTCTTAATCTTAATGTTTTTTATTAACTGGCCACTAATAAAATTGATCTGGTAAATCTAAAATGAACTAGACATAGGGATTTTAGGTTTCAGCCTTAGACTTAATAGCCCACGATCTTCCTTGAGGATATATAACCCTTAAATAGATTTCCTTTACATGATAGACATATACCTGTCGGCCGGGGGTAGCCATAATTGGAACTTAAACTTAATGAATCCAGATAATTTGGTTGACATAGACATATGGTTCAATTGGGTTAAACTGGGTATTTGTATCTGACCATCGAAAGAGGCTTTCACATAATTTAGTGTTCCAGGTTAATAAATCAATATATTACCAACTATAAAATAACCACTTCATCTTTAAAATGATATTGAAGAAATCACAACCTTAGATTGTTTTTTAATATTGAATTTTCTTAAACCTACTTTCGAACAATTTTATTTACTTTTTTTTAAATTTAGAATCGTCACCTTTTCAAATCAATCAAACAACCTGTTAGATACTAGTAATCATTTGACCTCATAAAATTAATAGCTTAGGTATTAAGTCCTCGTGGGATCGATACTTTTTATACTACTTGAACGATACGTACGCTTGTGTTATTGATGAGCGGAAAATATATCAATATTTACCGTCCCTTTAACTTAATATTTTGTTTAGTTTCTCGGATTTGATGAACGTTTTGATGTGTTTTAGTTTATTTTGCAGATAAAATAATATCGGGTCGCCATGAAATCATTTAGGACGAAATATGGGTCAAATAAGGGTAATTATTGGACTTTATATTTTAATTTTGGAGATTGGAAACTTGAAAGTGCGTTTTTGACAAAGTGCAGTTTTGGAAATTCCAGTTTTGCACATCTTTCGTATTTTGGGCATAACGTTTTACTCCGATATCGGATTGAGCGGATTCAAGTGCCAGATTAAAGAAAACTCAAAGATCTACAACTTTGAAAGACAAAATATTTTCTAATTCTAAATATTTTATCACCTAAATTGATGAACCATCCAGAAGTGTGTTGTGTGTAATTATTAAAGTCATTTTCAATCATTTTCAAAGCAAAAAAATAAATTAATAAATAAATAATAAATTATCAAATCATCACCAAACATGATAAGCAATTAGTGGAGCAATTAATAATGGATTTGGTGGAGTAATTAGTGGAGAAATTAATAATGGATTTGGTGGAGAATTTGATGGATGATTTGATGGAGGCAAAATTTTGCCTATAAATACCAAGCCATTTCATTTGTAAAATTCATACTTTCTTCTTTGAAATTCCTAAAGAATAAATAAGAAGATTGTATCTGTGTTTGTTTATTTACAGCTTTTAGTAATTAATTTCCGCTTTCGCACTTTCTTTTCTTATTTTTTAGTTTTTACTTTCCGCAATTTACTTTTACGCACAATCCTTTCCTTTCTTTACTTTTGCAGTTTTTATTTTTCAAGCAATGAGGAGGTAATTCCCCTTTGCTGGGGTGAAAGGTAAAACTTTTATTATTGCTATTTAGATTAATCTCCCTTAATTATAATATATAAACTATTTAAAGCTGACTTAATGAGGATACCGCTATATTGACCGGTTGGTAATTAATTATAAATTGGTTTTAACCTGACTAAGTATGGATACCGCCTGGTTGGTCGGTTGGTAATTAATTATTAATTTGACTTAATCAGGATACCGCTTTTATGGCTGGTTGGTAATTATCACGTAAAGTTAATATATTATATTAAAAGAGATATCTAAAATAGTAGTAATAAAAGTTGATCCTCTAACCCCAGCATTTTCTTTTATTGTACTTTTACTTTATTTTAATTTCAGTAATTTACTTTTCAGCAATTTACTCTTCAGCAATTACTTTTCAGTAATTACTTTTATTTTTTTTACTTTTTACTTTTTACTTTTTACTTTTACTTTTACTTTTTACTTTTTACTTTTTTACTTTTCAGCAATTTACTTTTCAGTATTTAATTTTCAGTATTTTACTTTATGTCTTTTACTTTTAAGTCTTTACTAGCCCTAGTTATGTGTTAGTTATCTGGGGTTGTGATGAATTCTAATATCACCGGTTTATAAGGGGTTATTTTATAGTTTGGGTAATTTAAAGGTTTACTTATTAAGTCTTAAGTCTTGTTGCTTAGTTCTTGTTGTCTGTCAAATAAGATCTGGAAATGTAAATTTAAAATGAACTAGACATAGAGATTTTAGGTTTCAGCCTTAGACTTAATAGCCCACGATCTTCCTTGAGGATAGATAACCCGTTAATAGATTTCCTTACAGGATAGACATATACCTGTCGGGCGGGGGTAGCCATAATTAGAACTTAAACTTAATGAATCCATATAATTTGGTTGATATAGACATATGGTTCAATTGGGTTAAACTGGGTATTTGCGTCTGACCATCGACAGAGGCTTTTGCATAATTTAGTGTTCCAGGTTAGTAAACCGATTTATTACACAAACAAGAAATAACCAGTTCATCTTTTAAATGATATTAGAATGATTCACAACCCTAAATCTTAGTGTCTTTTGTTATTTTCCTTAGTATTTTCTTTTGTCTTTTTATTTATTTATTTAGCAAATCTACAATCAACCAAATTAATCAAGCAATCATTCTTTTCTCCCTCAATTAGATATTTGTAAATAAATAGATTCAATAATTAATAATAACAGTAGGAATTAAGTCCTCGTGGGATCGATTTTTATACTACTTGAACGATACATGCGCTTGTGTTATACGTGTGTGTTTACGCCGGTCAAGTTTTTTACGCCGTTGTCGGGGACTTATTTTTCTTGAGTTATTAATTTTGAAGCTATCTAATTTACTTGTATCTAATTTTCTTTTTATTTTATTTGTAATTTTTATTTCTTTATTTTATTTTCAGGTGATTGAAAAATGGAACATTATTGGGAGATTGAGAGATAACGAGCTTTACTAGAAGATACACCCCAAATATGGGAGCAACAATCCGGTTTTCTAAGGCCTGTTGTCCAGCCCAACAATTATCAATGGATGCCAGAACCAAGCAATACCACATTTGCTCATCAGAACGAAATGGGGAGATGTGTAATTTGTGATGGTAACCACCCGAGCGATCAATGTATATACCTTTCAGAGTGGCAGAATTATTGGAATCATTCATGGTACGAAAAACCATCACATTTTCCGTCTTATCCACCATCTACCTTCGATTTCCATCAACAATCAGAACCATCAGAGGAAGATCAGTTGATTCACATGCTTAAAGATTGGCTCGAAGAACGGGAAGCTCAATTAGATGCACAAATTCAGAGACAATCAGAATTCATTCAGAGGATGACAGATCAAATGAGACAATTAACAAAAAACCAGAACATCATACCTCAAGAAGCATTTTAGATGACACTGATGATGAGCCTTCGAGTACCCAGAGATCCACAATGACACCTTACAGAGGAGGAGGCTGAGCAGTATCAACAACCAGAGGTATCAGTTCAGGAGCCCGAACCGGCAAAGTCTCGATTTGATTTTTATTATTCTGATTCTGACGAGGATGAAGTTGATCTATTTGTACCAACTGCACCAAAAACGGAGGATCAAACTTTCAATCCTCAAAATGAAGATCTTGGAGACTATTTTGCAATTATGTTTGAAGAAGATCTACCTGAGCCAATCATTTCACCCAGATCAGAGGATGAAGACCTAAAAACTGACATTTCTTTTCATCCTCAGGTTGATAATTTTGAAGCATGCATTTCACAGATGACAGATGAAGAGCTGAATACGGAAATTTTAAAATACATCTGTGAAGAAAATGTGGAGCAAGAAACAGAGCAAATGGAGGAGCAATTGTCAGAAAAAATTGAAGATCCAGTAAATTCAGAAGAAACATCACTGTTTTGGGGAGTACAATTCGAAGATATCACCCAGAAGCTTGAAAGAATGGAACTTTCATTCAAAGTCAAGCATCATACGAGACCTCATGATTTTCTTTCTTTCTTTTCAGGAACCATTGGAGCAACAAAGATAAAAAAGGTGGCACGAGCACTGAATGAGACAAAACTCTTTTTACCGCCTTACCGTTGGAAGAGACCCTTCAAAAGCACGCTCACGGATTGTCTTTGATCGGACATCTAGAACGACATTGAAACTTCCTTAACAGATGAATTTCAGTCACGTCTGACTGAAGACGAAAAATTTAGCGCTAGTGGGAGGCATCCCATGCAATTTGTTGTAATTTCTGTTTTATATTTTGTGTATACATGTTGTAGAATTTTTTTAATTTTGTGTGTTATTTTTGTAGGGAAAAGCAAAAACGGAGCATTTTTAGACAGAAGGAATGATGTTTGGCAAAAATGAAAGCTAATTCATTAGCGATGGCTGAGTAAGGAATGGATTTGAGACGCATCCTATTGAATTTATACTAAGCGAGTAGCGTATTGCGTACACAATTCTGTTGCCTTAATTATTGCTTTGATTTACTTTTCTGTTGTAATTATCTTTATTTTCATAGACAGGATCAAGACTTTTTGACCTTTCACGATTCATTTTGTTGTTTAGCTAATAAGCTTCCTCTGGAAGATAATAGTGCTATTATTACTCACCCGTTTCAGGTACTATAAAATCAGCCCGTCATTGCACTTTGGAAGGCATCCTGATTTGAGAAAGAAATACATAAAAAAAATGGAAGCCACTTCGAGAAGACGAATTGAGAACATTTGCGTGTTTTGCGGTAGTAGTGTTGGTGTTAAGCCACAATACATAGAAGCAGCACATGAATTGGGTCGAGTCTTAGCTGCAAGGAATATGCACTTAATATATGTCGGGGGCAATCTTGGACTTATGGGGATCGTTTCAAAGGCTGTACAGGAAGGAGGCAGTCAAGTTTTGGGAATCATCCCAAAACCCTTGGCAGAGGCAAATCTTATTGGATCATCAAACGGAGAGGAACTGATCGTGCCAGGTATGTCTGAACGACTGGTAGAAATGATTAACCGTGCTGATGCTTTTATCGCTTTGCCAGGTGGCTTGGGCACATTGGAGGAAATTTTTATAGTGCTATCTTGGGCGAGCCTGGACATACACCAGAAACCGCTTGGAATGTTTAACGTTGATGGATTTTATGATTTTCTTTGTGTGTTTCTTGATGATGCCCGGAGAAATGGGTTTGTGTCAAAATCTATGAAAGAACTCCTCTTCACTGCCAGAACTACTACGGATCTAATTGATCAACTCATAGCCTTTGAACCACAAGTTGATCCTATTGTTTCTAAGATAAATTGGTCCGAGGACGATCGTGGTAAGAGGCATCGGATTAATCTGGATCTTAACCTTTAATTTCCTGTAGAATTTCAGCTAACCAGGTATTATCTTCTAAACTTCTTCTACTGTTTAAGACATTGGGGAAAATCTCATTTAGGTTTGGGGGAGGGAATTAGTTGATCAGTACCTTGTTTTTAGTTTGTGTGTTGTTTTTATTTTTAGTCCAAAATTTTTCGAAAAATACAAAAAAAAAAATTGAAAAATTTTCAAAACTTACAAAAAAATATTTTGCGTTTTTGTGTTTTTATTTTGACTAAAAGGGTGAAATTGGTGAGAGATAGCTGAGTAAGGAGTTCCCACTCCTGATACATGTCTCAAACCCATTTTTGAATAAAAGTTAATTTTTGTTTATTTCCTTTTGAATTATTTAATTTGTGAATTCTCCATAAAATTGACTAAAATGGATCTTCATATGCTCAGTTGACAGGTATTATCAACATATATAGTAACATACGGACATGAGCTAAAATTGAAAAGTTTGTAATATTCAGTGCTTTAGTTTAATTGGAGGAAGCATCTCAAAAAGCAATGGAGTAAAAAAAAAATATGAGATCCGAGTTATTAACTCTGTAAGGGTGTTTTAACACCTAGTGCCCTAAAGCCAACTGGTTTGGGAGTCACTGGCCCAAAGCTCGTTACATGGATCAAAGATGCTGCAAAAATATATATATCTGAAGTTTGAGTAATTAAGTCTGTAGGGGTGTCCTAAACATCTGGTGCCCTAAAGCCAACTGGTTTGGGAGCCACCGACCCAACACTCGCTACATAGACGGAAGATATTGTATATAAATAATAAAAATCAAAAATCAAAGAAAATAAAAAAAAACAGAAAAATTATTCCATTGCTACAAAAAGGTGTGAATTCTGATAAAACTTTAGGACAAAAATATTACTCTCTTATGAACTGCACTTATGACTGTTGTGGGCAAAAATGAGTTGTTTAAAATTTTGTTGGCTGTGTATATGGAGAATGATAAAAATGATCGGAGAATTTACTTATTCAGTAATTTAGAAAGAAACAAAACAACTAGTAACTTGGAGTAGAATTTAACCTGATTAGTCACTAACTTCTTTATTCTCTTTTCTCTTGTCTTTTTACTTTTGTGTGCATTAGTTTCACTGCCTTTTTACTTTTTGTAAAATGTTTGTGGGTATCATTGCTGTAACCCTCACGAGACTACAACTCGTCCACTAGGGACACCTAGGGGTTTAAAGGCTTGTTGCATACGCTAAATGCAACGTGATCCCTACGAAAGTGGCTTAGTTTAATTTTTTTTTTATTTTGCTCGAGGACTAGCAAAATGTTATGTTTGGGGGTGTGATGAGCGGAAAATATATCAATATTTACCGCCCCTTTAACTTAATATTTTGTTTAGTTTCTCGGGTTTTGATGAACGTTTTGATGTGTTTTAGTTTATTTGCAGATAAAATAATATCGGGTCTCAATGAAATCATTTAGGATGAAATATGGGTCAAATAAGGGTAATTATTGGACTTGATATTTTAATTTTGGAGATTGGAAACTTGAAAGGGCGTTTTTGACAAAGTGCAGTTTTGTAAATTCCAGTTTTGCACATCTGTTGTATTTTGGGCATAACGTTTTACTCCGATATCGGATTGAGCTGATTCAAGTTCCAGATTAAAGAAGACTCAAAGATCTACAACTTTTAAAGACAAAATATTTTCTAATTCTGAAGATTTCATGACCGACATTGATGAACCATCCAGAAGTGTGTTGTGTGTAATTATTAAAGTCATTTTCAATCATTTGCAAAGCAAAAAAATAAATTAATAAATAAATAATAAATTATCAAATCATCACCAAACATGATAAGAAATAGTGGAGTAATTAATAATAGATTTGATGGAGGTAATTAGTGGAGAAATAATAATGGATTTGGTGGAGAATTTGATGGATGATTTGATGGAGGCAAAATTTTGCCTATAAATACCAAGCCATTTCATTTGTAAAATTCATACTTCTTCTTTGAAATTCTCTAAAGAATAATAAGAAGATTGTATCTTGTTTGTTTATTTACAGCTTTTAGTAATTAATTTCCGCTTTCGCACTTTCTTTTCTTTATTTTTTAGTTTTTACTTTCCGCAATTTACTTTTACGCACAATCCTTTCCTTTCTTTACTTTTGCAGTTTTTATTTTTCAAGCAATGAGGAGGTAATTCCCCTTTGCTGGGGTGAAAGGTAAAACTTTTATTATTGCTATTTAGATTAATCTCCCTTAATTATAATATATAAACTATTTAAAGCTTGACTTAATGAGGATACCGCTATATTGACCGGTTGGTAATTAATTATAAATTGGTTTTAACCTGACTAAGTATGGATACCGCCTGGTTGGTCGGTTGGTAATTAATTATTAATTTGACTTAATCAGGATACCGCTTTTATGGCTGGTTGGTAATTATCACGTAAAGTTAATATATTATATTAAGGGAGATATCTAAAATAGTAGTAATAAAAGTTGATCCTCTAACCCCAGCATTTTCTTTTATTGTACTTTTACTTTATTTAATTTCAGTAATTTACTTTTCAAAAATTTACTCTTCAGCAATTTACTTTTCAGTAATTTACTTTTATTTTTTTTACTTTTTACTTTTACTTTTTACTTTTCAGCAATTTACTTTTCAGTATTTTACTTTATGTCTTTTACTTTTAAGTCTTTACTAGCCCTAGTTATGTGTTAGTTATCTGAGGTTGTGATGAATTCTAATATCACCGGTTTATAAGGGGTTATTTTATAGTTTGGGTAATTTAAAGGTTTACTTATTAAGTCTTAAGCTTAATGCTTCTTGTTGTCTGATCACCAATAAGATTGATCTGGTAAATCTAAAATGAACTAGACATAGGGATTTTAGGTTTCAGCCTTAGACTTAATAGCCCACTATCTTCCTTGAGGATAGATAACTCTTTAATAGATTTCCTTACAGGATAGACATATACTTGTCGGGGGGGGGTAGCCATAATTGGAACTTAAACTTAATGAATACAGATATTTGGTTGACATAGACATATGGTTCAATTGGGTTAAACTGGGTATTTGCGTCTGACCATCGACATAGGCTTTTGCATAATTTAGTGTTCCAGGTTAGTAAACCGATTTATTACACAAACATGAAATAACCACTTCATTTTTTAAATGATATTAGAATGATTCACAACTCTAGATCTTTGTGTCTTTTGTTATTTTCCTTAGTATTTTCTTTTGTCTTTTTATTTATTTATTTAGCAAATCTACAATCAACCAAATCAATCAAGCAATCATTATTTTCTCCCTCATTTAGATATTTGTAAGTAAATAGATTCAATAATTAATAATAACAGTAGGAATTAAGTCCTCGTGGGATCGATATTTTTATACTACTTGAACGATACGTGCGCTTGCGTTATACGTGTGTGTTTACGCCGGTTAGTTATACGTGTGTGTTTACACCGGTCAAGTTTTTGGCGCCGTTGCCGGGGACTTATTTATCTTTCACTATTAGTTTAGGGGTTAGATACGTTACTTATATCTAATTTCTTGTTACTTATTGTTTTTGTTTTCTTGTGTTTCAGGTTCTCAGAAAATACATGAGATGAACCATAAGCTTTGAACTCCGACCGCTCGACCCAGAAATTGAAAGAACCATCAGACAGTTGAGAAGGGAAATTCGAGAAGGCCAAGAAGCTTTAGTCAACATGGAACCTGAACCCTTGGGGGTGTTGCACCACCAATTCCCTTTCGAGACAGAACCATTCCAGTGGTTGACAGACTCATTTCTTGTGTTGTACTTCCTCCCTTACCAGCAAATGCGGGTGACATCAAAACATGCATTCAGATGATTCAGCAGTCAGTTCAGTTTGGGGGGAATGCAACTGAAGATCCTAATGCCCACACCAGCAACTTCCTGGAAGTTTGCGACACTTTCAATACAACCGAGAAGCTGAAGAAGCAATGAGACTGCGTATTTTTCCATACTCCTTGAAGGACAGAGCCAAAGCTTGGCTACATTCACTACCAGCAGGTTTCATCACAACTTGGAATACTTTAGCCACCAAATTTCTTGCAAAGTACTTTCCACCAGCCAGAACTGGAAAAATGAGGAATGACATCACATCCTTTATACAACAAGACTCAGAAACTCTCTACGAAGCTTGGGAAAGGTACAAAGATTTGCTCCGGAAATGTCATCACCATGAGATTCCAAAATGGCTTCAAGTCCAAACCTTCTATAATGGACTTTCTGGACTTATGAGAACCACAATCGATGCTGCTGCAGGAGGAGCTTTAATGGAAAAAGGAGAAGATCAAGCCTGAGACCTAATCGAAGAAATGGCCACAACAATTCCTTATGGCCAACAGAAAGGAGCATGATCCAAAGAATTGCAGGAATTTATGAAAGTGGAGCCAATACAGCAGTCAACGCCAAGCTAGATCAGATATGCAAATTCATGGAGACTCTCAGCACTGGATCCACAAGTTCACCATATGGAGGAGCACCAGAACCAACCAACTTGAAGAGACGGTGAATTATGTCAACAATTTCAACAGACAGGGGAACAATCCATATGCCAACACCTACAACCCAGGGTGGAGGAATCATCCCAATTTCACATGGAGCAACAATTCAGGGCAAATGAACAACCCACCACCCGGATTCCAACAACAGAACAAAGGCCAGGAGCATGCAAATGAAAAGGAATAACAGAAGTGTTGACCCACTTGAAAAAGATAGAAGCAAAACACGACTCTCAAGTAGCAAGATATGATGCTATGTTTCAATCCCAAGCAGCATTAATTCAAAGTCAATCTGCTTCTATTAAAGCACGAGAGAATCAAATCGGACAACTGGCCAATGCTCAGAGTTACAGACCTCCAGGTAACCTTCATAGCAACATTGAACCAAATCCGAGGAACATGGGGAAGGAGCAGTGTCATGCCATCATGTTAAAAAGTGGTACTGAAATCAACAAAGATGTTGGAGCCGAAACAACTGCTGAGGAAGTTCCAAAAGAAACAAAGCAACAGATGGAGGAAAAAGAATCAAAGGAAAAAGAACATATCACTCCACCTCTACCTTTTCCTCATCGTCTTCAGAAAAAAACAAACTGGATAAGCAGTTTGCTCGATTCTTAGAGGTGTTCAAAAAGCTGCATATCAACATTCCATTTGTAGAAGCGTTGGAACAAATGCCCAGCTATGCCAAATTCATGAAAGACATTCTTTCACGAAAGCGGAGATTGGGAGATTATGAGACAGTAGTATTATCAGAAGAATACAACGCCATCATACAGAGAAAACTTCCTCCAAAGTTGAAAGATCCTGGCAGTTTCACTGTTTCTTGCATCATAGGAGAACATAACTTTGGTAAGGCTTTATGTGATTTAGGTGCAAGTGTTAACTTGATGCCTTTTTCTATTTTCAGGAAATTGCAGATTGGAGAAACAATGCCAACTTCAGTCTCTCTACAACTTGCTGATAGAACGCTCGTATTTCCAAGAGGCGTAGTTGAGGATGTGCTGGTCAAGGTTGACAAATTCATTTTCCCAGCAGATTTTATTGTCTTTGATATGGAGGAAGACGCAGACATGCCAATCATCCTCGAGAGACCATTCTTGGCTACAGGTCGAACCATTATTGATGTACAAAAAGGAGAATTAACCATGAGGGTACATGACCAAGAAGTAATATTCAATGTTTTCAAGGCCATGAATTTCCCAGATGATGAAAAGAATGAGGAATGTTTTAGACTTGATGTGATACACAGTACCATTCAGAACTCCAATGCAATGCAAAGTTCTACTGACAAACTTAAAACATGTCAATCGCTTGTGGAGCCTGAAGATAAAACATCTTTTGCACTGAAAAAGCCAATTTCTGCATTTCAAGCAACAGAAGAAAAAAAGTTCCACCAGCTCAACGAACTAGAGGAATTTCACAATCAGCCTTTTGAGGATGCCAAATTGTACAAAGAAAAGGCAAAGAAAAGACATGATGAGAAGTTAGTGCGCATACAACTGGAACCAGGGTAGAAGGTACTGTTAAACAAATCAAGGGTAAAATTTTTCCCATGGAAGCCAAAATCACAGTGGTCAGGTCCATTTGTGATCACCAAGGTTTTACCAAATAGAGCCGTTGAGATACATGATCCTTACTCCAACAAAACTTTCAAGGTTAAAAACATGCGTGTTAAGCACTACTGGGGAGAATCATTTGAGCGACAAAAGAAAGTGTGACACTTTCAGATCCAGCTTAACGTTCGAGAAGTCACGTCTAGCTGACGACTTTAAACTTAGCACCCGCAGGGAGGCAACCCATGCAATTTGTGTATATATTGGGATTTGGTGTGATTTAATTTTGTGTGTTTAGTTTTTGCAGATTAAGTCATTTCATGATGGAAGAAGCTCTCGCAAATCTTCGCAAGCAATTTCCTTCTCTCCCTCAAAAATCTCTGAAAGTCTACAAAGCTCACTTGGAACAGATGAGGTTACTGATGATCAAAGGTATTCCTACTGACATTCGTTGGATTATTGAAGCACGGGTCCGATTGGCAGGTGAGTCTTATGACTCTTTTATTTCACATCAGTCTGGTTTAGGAAGGATCACATATGCTAAAAAGAGAAGAGCCAAAAGAATGTGAGTTTGTTATAAATGTGCTCGTATGTTTTGTGATACTCGATATCGTTCTTTAGGAATGGTGTCTGATAACCGCGAAGATAAGATTAATTTCATTAGGGATGGCCTGAGTAAGGAGTCTTTAGATGATATATCTAAAACTCTTGAGACGCATCCCAGTGGATGTGTGTATCACGAGATTCGTGTGTTATACGCACAATTCCAAAAGGAAAGACAACAGTTAAGTCTTGGGAATCTGACTCAAAAAGACCCTTTTTGCCAATTTATAAGAAAATTGGATGGGAAGCTTGTCCCTGACGCATAGACGTCAATCAAGCCACTACTTTTCTTGTACATATTATATCTCTTTGTCTTTTCCTAATAATTGTACTTTGTTTTGTTGTTTTCTTTTATTTTCACTGACAAGATCCAGACCTTTTTGACTATCACAATTTGTTTTAGTGTTTAACTAATAATTATCATTTGGCAGGTACTAGTCCTATTATTTTACTCACCCTTTTCAGGTATTATAAATTTAACTCATCATTGCACTTTTGAAAACATCCAGAGTAAAACATGGAAGCCACTTCAAGAAGACGAGTTGAAAACATCTCTGTGTGTTTTGCGGTAGTAATGTTGGTGTTAAGCCACAATACGTAGAGGCAGCACAATGAATTGGGTCAAGTCTTAGCTGCAAAGAATATGCATTTAGTATATGGCGGAGGCAATCTTGGACTAATGGGGATCGTTTCAAAGGCCGTACAGGAAGGAGGCAGTCACGTTTTGGGAATCATTCCAAAAAACATGGCAGAGGCAAATCTTATTGGATCATCAAACGGAGATGAACTGATCGTGCCAGGTATGTCTGAACGACTGGTAGAAATGATTAATTGTGCTGATGCTTTTATTGCTTTGCCAGGTGGCTTGGGCACATTGGAGGAAATTTTTATAGTGCTATCTTGGGCGAACTTGAACATACACCAGAAACCAATTGGGTTGTATAACGTTGATGGATTTTATGATTTTCTTTGTGTGTTTCTTGATGATGCTCGGAGAAATGGGTTCGTATCAAAACCTACGAAAGAACTTCTCTTTACTGCCAGAACTGCTCCGGATCTAATTGACCAACTCTTAGCCTATGAACCACAAGTTGACCCTATCCTTTCAAAGATAAATTGGTTCGAAGACGATCGTGGTAAGAGGCGTCAGATTAATCTGGATCTTAACCTTTAATTTCCTGTAGAATTTCAGCTAATCATGTATTATCTTCTAAACTCTTCTTCTACTGTTTAAGACATTGGGGACAATGTCTCATTTAGGTTTGGGGGAGGGAATTAGTTGATCAGTGCCTTGTTTTTAGTTTGTGTGTTGTTTTTATCTTTAGTCCAAAATTTTTCGGAAAATACAAAAAAATTGAAAATTTTTCAAAAATTACAAAAATATTTGTGTTTTTGTGTTTTTTTTTGACTAAAAAGGTGAAATTGGTAAGAGATAACTGAGAAAGGAGTTTTCACTCCTGAGACGTATTTCAAACCTATTTCGGAACAAGTTAATTTTTGTTTATTTCTTTTGAATTATTTAATTTGTAATTCTCCATAATACTGACTGACTAAAATGGATCTTCATAAGCTAAGTTGACAGGTATTATCAATATGCATAGTAACATACAGACTTGAGCTAAAATTGAAAAGTTTGTAATATTCAGTGCTCTAGTTTAATTGGAGGAAGCATCTCAAAAAGTGATGGAGTAAAAAAAAAAAATCTGAGATCGGAGTTATTAAGTCTGTAAGGGTGTTTTAACACCTAGTGCCCTAAAGCCAATTGGTTTGGGAGTTACTGGCCCAAAGCTCGCTACATGGATCAAAGATGCTGCAAAAATATATATATCTGAAGTCTGAGTAATTAAGTCCGTAGGGGTGTCTTATCACCTGGTGCCCTAAAGCCAACTAGTTTGGGAGCCACCGACCCAAAGCTCGTTACATAGAGGGAAGATATTGTATATAAATAATAATAAAAAAAATCAAAGAAAAAATCAGAAAAATTAGAAAATTTATTCCATTGCTGCAAAAAGATGTGAATTCTGATAAAACTTTAGGACAAAAATATTACTTTCTTATCAACTGCACTTATGACTGTTGTGGGCAAAAATGAGTTGTTTAATATTTGTTAGCTGTGTATATGGAGAATGGTAATTATAATCGGAGAATTTACTTATTCAGTAATTTAGAAAGAAAGAAAACAACTAGTAACTTGGAGTAGAAGTTTCACATGATTAGTCACTAACTTCTTTATTCTCTTTTCGTTTGTCTTTTTGCTTTTGTGTGCATTAGTTTCACTACCTTTTTACTTTTGTAAAATGTTTGTGGGTATCATTGCTGTAAACCCTCACGAGACTACAACTCGTCCACTAGGGACACCTAGGGGTTTAAAGACTTGTTGCATACGCTAAATGTAATCGTGATCCCTACGAAAGTGACTTAGTTAAATTTTATTATGTTATTTTATTTTGTGTTTTCCTCGAGGACTAGCAAAATGTTAGGTTTGGGGGTGTGATGAGTAGTAATTATATCACTATTTCTCACTCATTTAACCTAATATTTTGTATAGTTTCTTGAGTTTTGTGAATATTTTGATGTGTTTTGTGTTATTTTGTAGATAAATAAAGTTTCAGGACACTCTGGAGGTGATTTGAGCCAAAACAGTGAAGCCTAAAATCCCTATGTCTAGTTCATTTTAGATTTACCAGATCAATTTTATTAGTGGCCAGTTAATAAAAAGCATTAAGATTAAGACTCAATAAATAAATCTTTATATTACCCAAACTATAATCTAACCCCTTATAAACCGGTGATATTAAAAGTCATCACAACCCCAGATAACTAATTTAGTTACAACACATAACTAGGGCTAGTAAAAATTTGAAAATAAAAGACATAAAGTAAAAATACGGTAAAGTAATACTGAAAAGTAAATTACAATAAAATAAAATGATAAGGTAAAATGAATTACTTTTACTACTACTAATTTAGATATCTCCCATAATATAATATATAAACTTGTGATAACATTACCAATCAGCCATATAGGCGGTATCCTGATTAAGTCAAATTAAGTCCAACCAGCCATTAAGGCGGAACCAAAATAAACCTACCATATAGGCGGTAAGAAAATTTAACTACCAACCGACCAATCTGGCGGTATCATTTTTAAGTCAATATTTTAAATAGTGAATATATTATATTTAAGAGAGATTAATCTAAATAGCAATAGTAAAAGAATTACCTTTCACCCTACCTGGGGAAGTTACCTCCTCATGGTGAATAGTAAAAACTGTAAAAAGTAAAGAAAGCAAATTACTATTATTACAAAACGTAATTAAAATTTAATTACAAAACTAAAATTAAAAGAAACTAGAGAGAAGACTCTCTATTTACATCCAAGAAATTGGTTTGGGGGAGGGAATTAGTTGATCAGTACCTTGTTTTTAGTTTGTGTGTTGTTTTTATCTTTAGTCCAAAATTTTTCGGAAAATACAAAAAAATTGAAAATTTTTCAAAAATTACAAAAATATTTTGTGTTTTTGTGTTTTTATTTTGACTAAAAAGGTGAAATTGGTAAGAGATAACTGAGAAAGGAGTTTTCACTCCTGAGACGTATTTCAAACCTATTTCGGAACAAGTTAATTTTTGTTTATTTCCTTTTGAATTATTTAATTTGTAAATTCTCCATAATACTGACTAAAATGGATCTTCATAAGCTAAGTTGACAGGTATTATCAATATGCATAGTAACATACAGACTTGAGCTAAAATTGAAAAGTTTGTAATATTCAGTGCTCTAGTTTAATTGGAGGAAGCATCTCAAAAAGTGATGGAGTAAAAAAAAAAAATCTGAGATCGGAGTTATTAAGTCTGTAAGGGTGTTTTAACACCTAGTGCCCTAAAGCCAATTGGTTTGGGAGTTACTGGCCCAAAGCTCGCTACATGGATCAAAGATGCTGCAAAAATATATATATCTGAAGTCTGAGTATTAAGTCCGTAGGGGTGTCTTATCACCTGGTGCCCTAAAGCCAACTAGTTTGGGAGCCACCGACCCAAAGCTCGTTACATAGACGGAAGATATTGTATATAAATAATAATAAAAAAAATCAAAGAAAAAATCAGAAAAATTAGAAAATTTATTCCATTGCTGCAAAAAGATGTGAATTCTGATAAAACTTTAGGACAAAAATATTACTTTCTTATCAACTGCACTATGACTGTTGTGGGCAAAAATGAGTTGTTTAATATTGTTAGCTGTGTATATGGAGAATGGTAATTATAATCGGAGAATTTACTTATTCAGTAATTTAGAAAGAAAGAAAACAACTAGTAACTTGGAGTAGAAGTTTCACATGATTAGTCACTAACTTCTTTATTCTCTTTTCGTTTGTCTTTTTGCTTTTGTGTGCATTAGTTTCACTACCTTTTTACTTTTGTAAAATGTTTGTGGGTATCATTGCTGTAAACCCTCACGAGACTACAACTCGTCCACTAGGGACACCTAGGGGTTTAAAGACTTGTTGCATACGCTAAATGTAATCGTGATCCCTACGAAAGTGACTTAGTTAAATTTTATTATGTTATTTTATTTTGTGTTTTCCTCGAGGACTAGCAAAATGTTAGGTTTGGGGGTGTGATGAGTAGTAATTATATCACTATTTCTCACTCATTTAACCTAATATTTTGTATAGTTTCTTGAGTTTTGTGAATATTTTGATGTGTTTTGTGTTATTTTGTAGATAAATAAAGTTTCAGGACACTCTGGAGGTGATTTGAGCCAAAACAGTGAAGCCTAAAATCCCTATGTCTAGTTCATTTTAGATTTACCAGATCAATTTTATTAGTGGCCAGTTAATAAAAAGCATTAAGATTAAGACTCAATAAATAAATCTTTATATTACCCAAACTATAATCTAACCCCTTATAAACCGGTGATATTAAAAGTCATCACAACCCCAGATAACTAATTTAGTTACAACACATAACTAGGGCTAGTAAAAATTTGAAAATAAAAGACATAAAGTAAAAATACGGTAAAGTAATACTGAAAAGTAAATTACAATAAAATAAAATGATAAGGTAAAATGAATTACTTTTACTACTACTAATTTAGATATCTCCCATAATATAATATATAAACTTGTGATAACATTACCAATCAGCCATATAGGCGGTATCCTGATTAAGTCAAATTAAGTCCAACCAGCCATTAAGGCGGAACCAAAATAAACCTGCCATATAGGCGGTAAGAAAATTTAATTACCAACCGACCAATCTGGCGGTATCATTTTTAAGTCAATATTTTAAATAGTGAATATATTATATTTAAGAGAGATTAATCTAAATAGCAATAGTAAAAGAATTACCTTTCACCCTACCTGGGGAAGTTACCTCCTCATGGTGAATAGTAAAAACTGTAAAAAGTAAAGAAAGCAAATTACTATTATACAAAACGTAATTAAAATTTAATTACAAAACTAAAATTAAAAGAAACTAGAGAGAAGACTCTCTATTTACATCCAAGAAATTGGTTTGGGGGAGGGAATTAGTTGATCAGTACCTTGTTTTTAGTTTGTGTGTTATTTTTAATCCAAAATTTTTCGAAAAATACAAAAAAATTGAAAATTTTTCAAAAAATTACAAAAATATTTTGCATTTTTGTGTTGACTAAAAAAGTGAAATTGGTAAGAGATAGCTCAATAAGGAGTTTCCACTCTTGACACGTATCTCAAACCTATTTGAAAACAAGTTAATTTTTGTTTATTTCCTTTTGAATTTTTGAATTTGTGAATTTTCCATAATACTGATTAAAATGGATCTTCATATGCTCAGTTGACAGGTATTATCAATATGCATAGTAACATACGGACATGAGCTAAAATTGAAAAGTTTGTAATATTCAGTGCTCTAGTTTATTGGAGGAAGCATCTCAAAAAGTGATGGAGTAAAAAAAAAAATTCTGAGATCCGAGTTATTAAGTCTGTAAGGGTGTTTTAACACCTAGTGCCCTAAAGCCAACTGGTTTGGGAGTCACTGGCCCAAAGCTCGTTTTATGGATCGAAGATGCTGTAAAAATATATATATATGAAGTCTGAGTAATTAAGTCCGTAGGGGTGTCTTAACATCTGGTGCCCTAAAGCCAACTGGTTTGGGAGCCACCGACCCAACACTCGCTACATAGACGGAAGGTATTGTATATAAATAAAAAAAAATCAAAAATCAAAGAAAAAAAATCAAAAAAATGAGAAAAATTATTCCATTGCTACAAAAAGGTGTGAAATCTGATAGAACTTTAGGACAAAAATATTACTCTCTTATCAACTGCACTTATGACTATTGTGGGCAAAAATGAGTTGTTTAATATTTTGTTGGCTGTGTATATGAAGAATGGTAAAAATAATCGGAGAATTTACTTATTCAGTAATTTAGAAAGAAAGAAAACAACTAGTAACTTGGAGTAGAAGTTTCACCTGATTAGTCACTAACTTATTTATTCTCTTTTCTCTTGTCTTTTTGCTTTTGTGTACATTAGTTTCACTACCTTTTTACTTTTATAAAATGTTTGTGGGTATCATTGCTGTAAACCCTTACGAGACTACAACTCGTCCACTAGGGACACCTAGGGGTTTAAAGGCTTGTTGCATACGCTAAATGCAACCGTGATTCCTAGGAAAGTGGCTTAGTTAAATTTTATTATGTTATTTTACTCTGTATTTTGCTCGAGGACTAGCAAAATGTTAGGTTTGGGGGTGTGATGAGTGGTAAATCTATCATTATTTCCCACTCATTTAACCTAATATTTTGTATAGTTTCTTGAGTTTTGTGAATATTTTGATGTGTTTTGTGTTATTTTGTAGATAAATAAAGTTTCAGGACATTCTGGAGGTGATTTGGGCCAAAACAATGAAAATTGGACGAAAAGGGCATTTTGGTAATTTTTCGAGTCGCGACGCGCAAGCCCTTGGCGTCACGACGCCTAACATGCGCCAAACATTGCTAACGTGCGCCGGGTCGACAAATCAGAATCTGAGAAAGTTTGACTTTGCTAACGTGCGCCGTGCCACGTGTCACCATCACAGCCGATCTGCTAACGTGCGCCGTGGCACGTGTCATCATCCTACGTGCCGACAGTCACCATTGCCCCGTGTCACTCCACCTGTCAGCCACGTCATCACCCACATCACCGGTTGACCGAGTCAAACAGCCACGTCATCATCAACCAATCACAGCGTGCCACGTGTCACAATTCTATGGTGCCGACAGTTAAATTACCACGTGTCGCCACGTCAGCATCAATTATTTACAGACTTATCCTTATCTGACACGTGGTGGATAAGAATCTAAGCCGACCAATCAGAAGCCGCCATGTGTCACAATAATTGAGCCCTAACCACATTGCCACGTGTCACCTTATCACTTTATCCAGAATCTGCAGTCGATGAACCAGAGCGTGCCACGTCGACAAAACGGGCGTCGCGACGCGCGATCCTTACTGACGCCTATAAATAGAGCGCAAAATTCCAGTTTCAGATGTACCATTCTCTCTCATTTCTTGGATGTAAATAGGGATTCTTCTCTCTAGTTTCTTTTAATTTTAGTTTTGTAATTAAATTTTAATTACGTTCTATAATAATAGTATTTTACTTTCTTTACTTTTTACTATTCACCGTGAGGAGGTAACTTCCCCAGCTATGGTGAAATGTAATTCTTTTACTATTGCTATTTAGATTAATCTCCCTTAAATATAATATATTCACTATTTAAAATATTGACTTAAAAAGGATACCGCCAGATTGGTCGGTTGGTAATTCATTTTAATCTGGTTTAAACCTGACTAATCAAGGATACCGCCAGATTGGTCAGTTGGTAAGTAAATTTTCTTACCGCCTATATGGTAGGTTTATTTTGGTTCCGCCTTAATGGCTGGTTGGACTTAATTTGACTTAATCAGGATACCGCCTATATGGCTGGTTGGTAATGTTATCACAAGTTTATATATTATATTATGGGAGATATCTAAATTAGTAGTAGTAAAAGTAATTACTTTTACCTTAGCATTTTATTTTATTGTAATTTACTTTTCAGTATTTACTTTACCGTATTTTTACTTTATGTCTTTTACTTTTAAGTTTTTACTAGTCCTAGTTATGTGTTAGTTATCTGGGGTTGTGATGAATTCTAATATCACCAGTTTATAAGAGGTTATTTTATAGTTTGGGTAATTTAAAGGTTTACTTATTAAGTATTAAGCTTAATGCTTCTTGTTGTCTGATCACCAATAAGATTGATCTGGTAATCTAAAATGAACTAGACATAGGGATTTTAGGTTTCAGCCTTAGACTTAATAGCCCACGATCTTCCTTGAGGATAGATAACCCTTTAATAGATTTCCTTACAGGATAGACATATACCTGTCGGGCGGGGGTAGCCATAATTGGAACTTAAACTTAATGAATCCAGATAATTTGGTTGACATAGACATATGGTTCAATTGGGTTAAACTGGGTATTTGTGTCTGACCATCAACAGAGGCTTTCACATAATTTAGTGTTCCAGGTTAATAAATCAATATATTACCAACTATAAAATAACCACTTCATCTTTAAAATGATATTGGAAGAAATCACAACCCTAGATAGTTTTTTATATTGAATTTTCTTAAACCTACTTTCGAACAATTTTATTTACTTCTTTTTAAATTTAGAATCGTCACCTTTTTAAATCAATCAAACAACCTGTTAGATACTAGTAATCATTTGACCTCATAAAATTAATAGCTTAGGTATTTAGTCCTCGTGGGATCGATACTTTTTATACTACTTGAACGATACGTACGCTTGCGTTATACGTGTGTGTTTACGCCGGTCAATTAGTCCATCACGGTAAGCTTCGAGTAAATGATTATCTAGGTGCCTTCACAGCTTTTCCTTATAGAAAGGTAGTGAATGAAGGAGGACACCAAACCATTACCTAGCTCTAATAGTGCCTTTGATTAAACCCCTTCAACCCACAGTAGACACGGTTAACTAAAACAAAAATAACAAACATTACAAGGCATTATTTCGGGGCCGATTCTCTATCCCAGTGGAGTCGCCAGACTGTAGGACACAGAAATCGGCGACGCTGTTCCAGGCTCGCGTCCTATTCGGGAGTACGGAGTAGCCCACATGGGAACTAAACCGAAGAAATAACATGGAGTCGCCACCCAGTGTGAACTGGGAAAATGATTTAAGGCTGCACTCACCTCTCGCAAGGGAAGACCTCAAACCGTTGGGTTCAGAATGGTCCCTTACTTATGCCACTTGTAATGAACAGATTTATGTAATAATATAACAGAGTCTACGGAACAACAACCTACATCTAAGTTTGCATACAACCTATATCTAAGTTTGTATATAACCTATATCTAAGTTTGCATGCATAAAAGTAAGTCGAAATAACGGCAAGCACACAATCTCATGAACATATTGAATTATTAAAACGAAAAATAAATAACAACCTAAACGTAAACATAAATTAAATTCCTAATGCGAAAGAAATAACTAATCATGCTTGGAAATAACAACTAAATCATGCATAAAAATAAATAACATATTAAATGACTAAATCATGCTTAGAAAAATAAATAACATACTAAACGACTAAATCATGCATAAACATTAGATTGGATGAAACAAAATATGTGTGTCTCTCAAGTGGTACGTGGAGTTGTTTCCCAAGTACAAACCGCACTACCGTCCATTCGGATTCGGCTACAGAATTTACGTATGGGTTTCCATCCGATATACCGCAAGAGATAACACATATTTCATTCATCCAATAGTCATAGCATATACCAATCAACAATACTCATGCGAAGTAAAATAAGAAAAAAAAATAAAAAATAAAGGAGAATAAAGAAAAAGGTTGCCCTCAGGTCTAACATCTTAAGTCGTCTCTTGGAAGTGCGCTACGTGGTTTTCGGAAGGGTTAATGCTCCGCAACTTTTTCGATTTACTGGTTCGCTATTTTCCTTCGTTGCCTCACTGTTTTGGGCTGCTGTTTTCTCACTATTTTTGCTGTATTTGGGCTGTGTTTCAGGGCAAAATTTTCAGTGGTACGATGTGCAGTTTTTAGAGAGTTTATACGTGAATATGGAGGCAATTTCTGGGGTGATTTGCGGTGATTTCAGGGAAAGTTTCAGGGACTGGTTTTGTGGCAGTTTGGGTGCGTGAAGTGGAGGCTGATTTGTTGAGTCAGAGGCGTGAAGTATAGGCTAATTTGAAGGGTACGTGAACTGGCTTCCACGTAAAGGGTATTGTGGTGTTGATGTGGTATGCATGTGTGCTGTGAAGAGTGAATGTGCGTGAGGGGCTGTGAGTGTGTGAGGGGCTGTGAGTGTGTGCTGTGGCGTGAGTGGCTGAGTGGGTTATAGGTGCGTGAGTGGGCAGTTGCGTGAGGTGTTTTATGGTCGATGTGGGAGTGAATTGAAAGGGCTTCTTTGTTGTGGTCAAAATCTAGGTTAGGTTAAGGGCTGTGTATGTGTCGGTTATTGATTACAATTTATTTATGGCTCGGTCAGCGAAGGGGTGGTGAGCATGGCTTTGGTGGGTTGATTTGGTCTGCTTTGTGCGTGGCTTAGGTGTGTATTTGTGATCTTTGTGGCTGGTTCTTGAGTGCTTTGTTGATGAGGGACGTGAGTTGTGTGAGGGAGGCTTTGTGTGGCTGAGACAGAGAGAGATGCAGTCAAGGAGAGAGCCGAATGTGAGAGAGGAAGAATGCCGTTTGTATTTTTGTTTAGGGTTTGTTCGTGTTTTATGGTTATGAGTTTAGGGTTTATTGGCTTTGTGGGATTTTTTGTGTGAGTAAGATGAATGAGCCAGGGGTCCTAAGGTTTGGTTTAGGCTTCTTTTTATAGGAATGGTTGGGGTTTACCTTATGTGAATAGGGAAAGAATATTCTGTAAATATGGGGGGATATTTTAATTAGTGTGCTATAAGTAAAAATCTATTTAATTAGGGATATGATTTGGTTTGATTTGATTTGATCGCTTTTAATTAGGAATATGATTTAATTTGATTTGATTTGATTTGATTCTTTTAATTTGGGAAAATGATTTGTCTTGATTTCAACATGTGTTTAATGTGTGTGTTTGTTATTTTGGAAGGAGGTGGGCATGGGGTTAAAGGCTTTGGGCGTGTATTTGGTTTGTTTTGGTGGGCTTGGTGTGTGGTTTGGTGATGTATGGGCTTGGTGTGTGGCTTACGGGGGTTTTCTGCTAAGGATAAGTTTAAAACAGAGGCTTAACGAGCAAACCCGAAGCTAAGCAAACGAATTAAATCCAACAAGGTGTCAATTTCTGACTCGTCCATTCCAACGTCCGTTTCCCGCGACTTCCACGGCTTAAAGAGTAGTGCCTCCGTACGAGACTCATCATCGGGACTTATATGCAAAAATGCAGTGCCTACACCAAGTCTCGATATACGACGTGTACTGGTCTCAGCGGATTTTACTAACCGACCCGTGTTAGTAAATCTTGACCATGAACTTTATTTGATAATATACTTCTAGTAGTGACATTTCCCAATGTCAATTACAAACTACTTGGTAACTGTCCACTACATTATATATTATAGGGTATTTGTCTAATATATACATATCACTAAATTATATTTAATTTCAATCTAATCGTAATTAGATCGAATATGTATATAAAAACAAGAAGTATTACCATAAATAAGTAATATTATGGAAAATGAAATTGTTCGTATTCATGAATCGGACATGAATACGATTCAGAGTGGCACTCCGAGCATCAACCCTAACAATTTCTCCCATTTTCTCTAGTGACAATTCACGGTATCATATACATATCTTAATATGTATCACATACGCATGGTCCTCAAGAGCTGACCTAGCACTTAAGAGATAGGCAACAACAAGTAAGCCTACTATAACATATTGAGTTTGTCCAACAAACCAAAAAACTTTTCCATTAACTAGCATCGTTCATATTTTGTATACCCTAAGTTATACATCAATATGACTCATATGCAATATCAATATTGTGCAATAGCTACAGAATTGTCCAAGTATTTAAGGATCAGTTCCAAAATACTATGCAGAACCGTAAGCACAACACCAATATCAAAACTTCTAATTTATAAGGTCACTTTGTAACTTCATAAATCACTACTTCATAAGTTACAATTAATTATACTTACACAGTAGAATCATTCGTGACACTTCCACTGCATCTTTTCTGACTCTTTTATGATGTAGACCATCTAACATCATAATTAGACTCAAACTAATCAGACCCTCGTGGTTGCAGACTATATTCTCTATGAATAAGAAACTCGTTCTTAATATCTCAAAGATAACAAAGAACCTGTTTTAAGACACATCTTATGGTCTATAGGATATCAAAATTGCTTGTAACAATTACGATTAAATTGATGTCTTTTAGTCATCCATAATATAGTATTCATTACGCCATCATCTTATGATACATAAGATTGACTAGACATTCTAATCAATTTCTCTTTCAACAAAGGAATAATCATTTATGAAAGATTAATACTATATAAAAGAGACACACTAACTGTCAAATAGTTATACTAACTATCAAACAGTTACATTAACTGTCATACAAATAGTCTTGTTGTATCCTATATTAGATCATTTCTAATGCACGACTAATGAGAGTATCTCACAAGTCTCTTAGTTTTATATCATAAATGAAACTTTATATCAAATATAACAGAGACTACTCCCACTACTTTCAAGGAGAAAAGAAGATTTATGTAAACCTTTTACTTTATAAACATCTCATTATTACATTAATAATGATAATGTCATTAGGATTATAACACTAGAAAGAAATATGTACGCTCCCACTTACTCTACTAACATATATGTATTTTCTATGCTTTGATAAAATCAGACAATCTGACTGTTATCAAAATTATAAAACACAGATTTTCGGAAAGCTTATCTGAGTCTACAATAGGCTCTATAAGCTAGTATATAAAATTGTGATCTTAGCATAATACAAACTCCAGGGCCATCCTAGAATGAACTCTTCAAACAAAGAAATCACAATGGATCTCTTATTCGAAGAAACCATTCAGGAACGCCACTTTGCATTCTTTAGCCAAAATATATAGTTTAATATCAAAATTAACCAATAGATCTTTAATTTTTCAATTAGTGTGACAAGAGACAAGTTTACTCAGGATCTACAATAGATTACTGAGTACAACCTTTCTCATTGTCATACTATAAAGGTCAAACCTTTAATAAGCTCACTTTACTTTTACTGCGCAATCCATTTGCACATTTTATGAATGATTCACAACGAAAGCTCAATCAAGTTAAAACTTGATAGTAGTGAGCTATGAATAATCTTAGATCTATGGTGATCTAATCTAACTTCCGGAATCTATATCAAATATCGCTCCCACTATAAGTTATAAGATAATTTTCTTCTATAAGAAAACAACAGAACCATTAAGTATCAAATACTTTACAAATGATTCTGACATCCTATTGGACTTATACGGAAGATGTCTTAAGGTCTTTTCATCTTATTAATTACGTAGTTCCATTTGTAGTTTATCACTCTCACAATTAACTTCAATAAGTCAAGTCTTTTCTACAATCGTTAACATCTATGTTACACACCAAGTAATAAAATAATTTTATTACTCGGGATCGTAGAAAAGATATTCTATCAAATAGAATACAATATTCTATAAATAGAATAAATGATAAACTTTTGCTTGTACCTCCTAGGCGCAAGTAATTTTCAATTATATAACCATTATACAAAAGAAAGATTCAAATCTCAAACTTTTCAAGATTCAAATTTTCTACTTATACATATCATATACGAAACTGTAGAAACTAATGGAATCTTAATTAAAAGGAATTAATGTTATTGGAGCATATCCCCAAGAGTATTGAAACTAATTCGGTAACACTCAATATCAAACGAATCAAATCATATAAGATTCGATTTCTCCTACTGACCAATTCTATCACGATGGAATCGTAGAAGAATAATATTGAGTAAGAATGACATTGATTAAATAACCTTAGAACTAATTGCCATAACTTCATATGTTTGATCATATCAAACATCCTTGAACAATTCAAAGACTCATGATGAATTTTAAAGATATAGTTTTCAACACTTCAAATCGAATATCTTTGAACCAGTCAAAATATTTTATTCGCGCATCAAAAACATATTAAAGTTCTCGAACCATTTAAGATGTTCAATATGTGTTCTTTTAGAAACACATAACTAAGTCATGACAATTCATTAACAACGTAACGAAGTAAAGAAAACTATCCAAGGCAATTTCTAATTTATGAAACTACATACATCTAATGTATTAGTTTAATAAATTTGTGATCCAATGACAATCATTGGTTAAATGAGATTTAATCACATCTTGAATACAATATTCATTAAATAGATAATGATATATGGTGTGATTTCGTATCAGACCATCTTTTACCATACGGAATATGCATCCAATGCTTATGTGATAAAATCTCATAAAGCACTGTTCTAAGTTATTTTGTTAACCGAATATTTTTCTTAATGTTTATCTCTATATCAATGACACTACTAGTCGTTTTAAAATATGTAATAACTATTTTTAAAGAACAAGTAATTATCCAATAGTCACAAGTTCTGATATCGAATATCAAAACAGTCATTAAATAATATTTTAAATAACTAGACGAAAGATCCGATATCCAATACCTATAGTTGTCGTATTGTAAAAATCGATATTTTCTATACACAACTATACACATCTCCTTTCTTTAGCTTTATAATTTGCCTTCAACTATTCACAATAGTTGTAAATAATTGATTAGCAAACTGTGTCAAACACATTACCTCTAAAGGTCACTAAAGCCAAGAAACATAGACATACAGTTAATTGGTTTAAATTAAATATTTCTACCTGACCATCGAAAAAAGGCTTGTACATAATTTATTGTTCTAGGTTAATAATTCGTAACAACTCAATTGAATGAAAAGTCCCTGAACGCATTGCGTGCATGATTATGTGAAGTTACAATCTTATATTCTTATCGCGCATAAAGTTTATCTTCAAATTATTGTTTGCATTTTATTTACTTTAAATTAAATAATCAAATCTCTTTCACAATTAATAGTTTAGTTTAAGTTAAGTAGGTTAGTCTTGATATTAATAAGAGAAATATTAAGTCCATATGGGTTTGATATCCGATTAACAATCACTATATTACTTGAATGATACATGCACTTGTGTGCTAGATTTATAAAATCGCGATCAAATTTTTGACGCCGTTTCTGGTGACTTATTTTATTTTTCATTATTAATATTAGGACAATAATCTATTTTCTTAGATAAACATCCCTCACTTTTTCTTTTAATCTTTCTTTTTGTTTTTCTTTTATTTCAGGTGGTCAAAGTAATTGAGGCATTAAGAGTTATAAGAGGTGATGCTACACCTCATGTCGGTGAGACACATCCCGATTTTCTGAGGCCTATTGTCATGGCCAACAACTATAAGTGGATGTCAGAGATAAGTAACGCAATGTATGCTCAAGCCTTTCAGAGCACAATGATAAGTATTGAGATATGTGGAGGCAACCACCCTAGTGATCATTGCACATTCAGCTACAATATAGGGTGGAAAAATCAGCAGAATTTTACATGGCACAACAATGAAGGTCTAGCATATCCCACTGAGCCATTACAACTTTGTAATTGTTAGGGTCAGGCGCAGCGGAAGGCGCGGTTCAGATGAAATGGTAACTTTAAAATTTTTAAACTTACAGAATAAATTATTCAATATCCCATATGAATAATTCATTCATATTTAACTTAAACATATTATATCCGATATATAATAATGACATAATTAATTTAGAAAACATCGCGAAATTTTTACGAAAATATTTTTCCGTAAAATAATACAAAACCCTTTTTTGACCGAACCAACCAACCAATACACACGGGGGCTGCCCAGGTCAGCCCCAATAGTAATTGAACAGTTCATGGGCTGCCCGAACAGTGACCAATTCAATGTTTGGACAGCCGTCACCCGGTAAGCCGGAAACTCACCCGGTAACGCCATTTTTCGTTGTTTTCACGTATTTTCACTCCGAAATAATTTGCATCAATTATTCCAATGCTCAATACACATCCAATATATTTAAATAATATATTTTTCATCAAAAAGTTTCCAGAATTTTCAGATCATATCTGGATGAAAAAATAATTATTTTTCATGCTTTAAATCCAATTTTTTCAACATTAATCATATTAATATTTACACTAGTCAATGCCAATGCCAATGAAGCACTCAATAATAATTCTAGGTATTACAAGAGTGGTCCTAACACTCTAGAATGGTAACAAGTCATCATATGATAAAATTGAACTAATATTACACTAATATTACTCAATCTAACTTCACACATGCATCTAATCACCAAATCCATCAACCAAATCAAAAAACCCCAAATTTTAGACTGTAAAGAATCTCTACAACTTTTGTAAGAATCTCTACAACATAAAAATTCAAGCAAGAACAAAAATAATTTTCTAAGTTAAAGAAACTAAAGATTACCTTAATCTTCCAAAATCTTCTTTAACTTTGTTCTTGTTGAACTTTTTCTTCTCTAAAATGCTGGAGAACTTTTTATTTCATTTGGAGGCTAGGTTAACATTAACCAAGCAAAGGAAAAAAATATTTCCCTTATATACTTGGTGATGGATGAAATTACGGGGACAAAATGGTCAAGGAAAAATTTTCATTTAACCAAAAATAGAAATCAAGCTAAAGTTAACAAATCCAATTTGATAACTACTATATTTAACCATAAATATAAATAAGTCAAATATTTACACTTTAGTCATTTCCTAACATAAAATATCACTTTAGATATTTGTATTTTAATTAATTTAATTATTTAATAATTAAATAATGAAATAATTACTTAAATACAAATATCTAAATATATATATCATATTTACTTTAAATAATCAAAATACATATATTTATTTTATATGTCAAATATCTTATTTGACAATTAATTAATGTGTATTTAATAAAATCATATATTAAATACAGATACACATTAATTAAGAAATGATTGAAATACCTCTTTTGCATGTATTTTTCGTTTAACCCCTTAAACTATTCGAATTAACTTATTTAATCCGATAAATTATTATGAATAATCTGTATTATTCATAACGCGTTGCCCAAGTGCTCAAAGAGTACATTTTAATATTGTGGGACTCTCTAAGTTTAGGTTTATTAGTCACGGAATCAAATTTCGTGTCCATAATTTACCTACTCGTAAATTATGACGACCATGGATAATCTCGCTAAACTAAGCAAGTCGAGGTCATTGCATACGTATAATCCCTATGTCACAAGTTATCAATATTATAACCGGGGATATAGATAGGAACGTCAAATCCCTAAGGTATAATATAGTCAACTTACAAATTTATAATCTCTAATAACACTCGGAACTCTCTTCCGAAGTATACCACAACCATGGATTTACTAGATCGCAAACACGTACATGATACCTATGCCCTGTACACAGGACTGACAGATTCTATCTGATACTCACAAGATATCATGAGCATGAGTCCACACCCAATAAAAAAGTAGAGGTCTGATCTAAATAGATTGGTGACGTGAGTTCCATCAAAATGTGGATGATGTCTCATATATCCACAGTGGTATCTCAAGTCGAACGACCAATATGCTACTCGACTCGAGAAGATTCCTATTGACGTTGGTGTACCATCTATTATGAAATCTTTGGTGAGTCGTTCAGTGTTTATCAAATAAATATCTACATGTCTATAGGTCTCCCGAGACTCATTAATTCATTGGTATAAACCATGGGACCAAGTCTCGATATATGACATGTACTGGTCTCAGCGGATTTTACTAACCCCCCTGTTAGTAATCTTGACCATGAATTTTATTTGAGAATATACAACTTATAGTGACACTTCCCAATGTCAATTACAAACTACAATGTAAATGCGCACTAGATATCACTAAATCAAATTTAGTTTCAATCTAATCATAATCAGATCGAATACATATATAAAAACAATAGGTGCAACTATTAATATATAATATTATGAAAAAATGAATTGCTCGTATTCATGAATCGGACATAAATACGATCCGGATTGGAGCTCCGAGCACCAACCCTAACGGTAATCCACCGCAAGCTCAATAATTCCCTTAAAAACAAAAACCATCCATAAAACATCTGCTTATGCAGTTAACCAATCAGAACAAGGAAAACATGAAGAATATTACTAGATTGGAAGCAATGGTACAGATTCAGACGATACCCTTGAACATAGACTTAGGAAACCCAAGTCAGAGGCCCAAAGAGCTTTTCCAAGTAACACAAAAGACAATCCCAGGAGAAGGGAAAGAATTCAGCAATTCCATCTCAGTCTGCCATGAGGAATCACAAGTAGATGAGTCACATATAACTTCCACACCAACAACGAAAGTGAGAGCTTTAAAGTAGACAGAGTAAATGATTCCATTCAGATACATTTACGTTGCACTCTTAAACGAACAATCTTGAAGCATGCATTGTGCATATGTCAGATAAAGAGCTAAATGAAGAATTTGAAAGTACATCTATGAGGAAGTGGTGGAACAAGGAGTTAGGCAAGAGTAATTGTGTGACCTATTAAAATCTCATGACATATAAGGGGACACATCGCACCATGAGGAAGCTAGAATCATGGATACCACCCAGAAGCTTAACAAAATGCACAATCATTCCAAGTGAGCATCCTACAATACCTCATGCTGATCTATTCTTCAATTCGATGTCTCTAAAAAGATAATATTTGAAGAATGTGGTATGAACATTGAGTAGAGAATATCTTTATTTTCCATCATATATTTAGAAGAGGAGCTTGCACATAATGCACATGGTTTGTCCTATCTTGGACATCCAAAGCCACATTGAAGCCTTCTTGAAGGAAAACCTTCAGAGACCGTATGACTGAAGATGTTAAATTTAGCGCTAGCAGGAAGACAACCCCGCGTTTAATTTTTGTTGTCTTTACTTTAGTTTTATTTTATTATAGGCTATTTTCGTGTTTATTAGTTTGCATGTGTATTTATGAAGGTCACAACCCATACACTCTACGCAACTAAAGTCTGACCAACAGAAGCCTGATCAACTCCATGCACGGTAATGTTGTTCCTTACTTTTTTTCCTTTACGCTTATTTTGCATTGAGGACAATGCAAATTTTAAGTTTGGGGGTGTGTATGCATGTTAGTGTTAGTTCTTACTATTTATTAAAAAATAAAATAAAAATCTAAAAAATCTTTAAAAAAAAGTCATACGTAGTGAAGCATAAATTTAATGATGAATTCGTTTGCTTTAGGATGAAATCTTATGAACGATAAGTTTTCAATTGTACTTTATCCGATGCCTTGAGTAGGTAATCTAGGTTAGACTCGTAAGCACTAAAAAGTAGGTTTCTAGCGGTAAGAGTCTAGATTGTTGACAAAGTGACTAGTTAAAGAAATTGACGATGAATGACCATTTGCCTAGATATATGTCTCTGTTTGTAATTATTTATGATATATGGTATGACTGAGCAGAAGAAATAAAGAGATGTTTTGAAAAAAAATGAAAATATTCGAAACAAAAGAAAATATCTTTTGAAAAAAAAGAAAAAAAAATAAAACTACTTATAATCGATAAACATAAAGCTACCCATGGACGGGTGTTAGGACCATCATGAGGAGAAATGCTACCATATCAAGCTTAATATGTAATACATAGCACTTTTGATATATCTAGGTAGGTTTGACCCATCAGATGTCAATTTCTAAGACGAAAACACTAAGTTGGATTGCATAGGAGTCGATCTGTGACCGAACCTTTACACACACACTTGAGTCCGACTTAGATGATTTTTGCAAGAACTTGGATTGAGTTGCGTTGGGTATTTTGAAAGTTCTTTGATTTCATTGGTAAAAATTCTTTTAAGACAATATATGTGTAACTACACTACCGGGACTATTTATTATTATAGTATTTTTGCATGAATGTATGTGTGTGTTGAATGACCTTTGTGAGTGTCGTTTAAAGGCTTGTTGCATATGCTAAATACAATCGTAATCCCTACAAAAGTGTCTTAGATTAGTTTAATTTAATTTTAGTTTGTTTATTTATTTAAGAGGACTAGCAAAATTTAAGTTTTGGGGTATGATAAGCGGCTAATACATATATATTTCCCGCCCCTTTATCTTAATATTTGGTGTGTTATTTTAAGTTGTATGAGCGCTTTGATATGTTTTGGATTCATTTCGCAGGTAAAAATCATATTAGGGTTTATCCAGACTTAACGAGGGATGAAACAACCAGTACATATCCAAAATTGGCCAAATTTCGGAGTCACCAACGCATCCTGACATTCGGTAGCGCGTTGAGACGCGCTATTTCACTAAATCGAGGCAGAATGGCTATTATCTGGTACAACACGAGCCGATTGGTGTAAAAGGGAGTCTTCATTCCCTAAAGTGAACATTACAATGCGCATATGGTTAATTGAGGAGCGTCAGCGCATCGCGACACGGAGGAATCTGCCCAGTTTGCCCTGAATCCGATTTTTAAAAAAGGAAACACCCCCGGGACCTCCTATATAAGTACACGTTCATCCCAAAACCTATTAAGAAGTTGTTACTTTCATATTTGTTGGCAATTTTCCTAACAAAATAAGTTCAACTGATTTTTATTGCATGTTGAAGTTCTCGTAGCAATTGGACAAGTATTTGGACAATATCATATGGAGATATCAGAGTGATGATCACTCTTTTGGATATTTCAGAAGATTTAGAGCTCCAATTGACATGGGGTCAATGTCATTGGAAAGTATACTCGAATACAATCATGTATATAAGAACACATGATTTGGCCAAGGGACAAAAAAAGTTACAAGTGTTTTAAATTACACCTCAAAACTAATCTGCGACGTGCGTTCAAGTTGTATTTGTCTTTACGTTCGAATGTCCGGAGGCAGAAACATTGTGTTTAAGAAGTGTTTGAGAGGCATTCAAATGCCCGTGCATAAGTGAATTATTTTGGACTCATTTTTAAGCCAGATTTTCCCTAGGAAACCCTTACCTTTGCCCTGTAGGGGTTTTTAGGGGCTGAATCCGGTAACCGCAGCGGAAGCGGTGAAATCCGATTTTCAGATTTCAAAATTTTTCTCTGGATTAATTAAATAAACATATTTATTTAACATTCCAATAATCAAATTATGAAAATAAATTCAATAAATCATATTTAAATGAATTTACCGAAATACCCTTACTTTGTATTTTTGTCCATTTTAGTCCGAATTGATCAAATCAATTTTGAATGATTTAAATCATTTCTAAGATGAACTTAGCATGTTCAAAACATCAAAACAACAAAAGCAACAAAAAACCCAAAAATCATCATCAAGGCCGAATGCACTCATAGTGCACATTTTGGCCATTTGGTCATTTCATGCTTCAAAACACATCCTAATGTAATCCAATCAACATGAAACTTTATATGCACCCAAATACACAACATATATGAAAAGCCCCAAATTTGGAATTGGTCATGAACCCTAATTTCTCAATTTCATCAAATTTGACAAATTAGACCAAATTGGTTAAATCAAATGTTTCAATCATCATTCTTCCATCCAATCCAAGTCTCAACACAATGAAACAACTCAAGATCAAATCTAGGTCATTTAAGAGTGGGTCAACAACTCTAGATTAGCAACATGGTTTCTAAAACCTTAAAAGAAAGTTTATTACTACAATAGTTATACATTTCCTTCATTACACTGCTTCACACTTCACCAAAATTCCATCAACAAAAACCACAAGGAACAAAGAAAGAAAGACATCCTAAGAATATCATATATTAAAGCCTAGAACCAAAGGAACAAATTCCTTACTAATAGCAAGTTTGAGAAACTTACTAAATTTCCAAGCCTTTTTGATTTTGTCTTTCTTTTCTCAAAGTTCCTGTAGCTTCTTCAATGGAGATTTATGTTTTGTGAAATGTATTAGGTTAACCAAATGAAAAGCAAATGAAAACAATTATACTTGTGCAAATTAGCCTATGGCCGAATTCAACAAGCATGAAATTACAAGTTTTTCATTTCATTTTCATTACAAATGCATTTGTTATCTTAATATAAATATCTAAATACTTTATAGATATTTATTAAGTCACCAAATTGCAACTAACATCATTTACTTAATATATCCTAATGTAAGATATTTATATTTTAATTAATTTAATCATTTAACAATTAAATAATTAATTAATTAATCAAATACAAATATATTAAATATATGTATAATATTTACATTAAATATTAAAAACATATATTCATTTAGGATATAAGTCAAATAACTCATTTTGACTATTAATTAATGTGTATTTAAATTAATCAAGTATTAAATGTAAATACACAATAATTAAGCAAATGACTATTTAGTTGTTTTAGCACGTATATTGCGTTTAACCTTTAAACGACTTTATAAATAATCAATATTATTATTAATGTTGCTATAGTGCTCTACGAGTATGTTTCATTATTGAGACTCTCTAGATTCAAGTATATCCGTCACGAAATCTAATTCGTGTCCATAATCTATCCACCCGTAGATTATGACGATCACGGATAATCTCGCTGAACCATACAGGTCGAGGTCATGGCAAATGTATAATTCCTCCGTCACAGGTATCCGGATAAATCCCAGAGATATAGATGTAAACGCCAAATCTCTATCGGGATTATCCAGTCGACTATTCTATTAGCAATCTCAAAAGAATGTTTAGAACTAGCTTCTAAACTTTACAACGGGCCCATGGTTTTATCTGATTGCTAATCATATGGACTACCTATGCTCTGGTACACAAACTGACGGATCCTATCTTGATACACATAGGACACCCTGAGGATCTATCTACTCCCAACGAACAGGCGGAGGTCTGATGTGAATAGATCGGTGACGTGACTGCCATCTAAGTGTAGAAGATGTCTCATGTGCCCACAATGGCATCTCAAGTCTAAGAATCACAAGTGCTACTCAACCCGAGAAGATTCTTATTGACGCTGGTGTACCATCCATTAAGAATCTTCGGTGAGTCGTTCAGTGTTTATCCGCTATAAACACCTACACGTCTATACTAGTCTCCAAGACTAATGGTTCATTGAGAAACCATTGGAATCATATATTCCAGTATACGACATGTACCAGTCTCAACGGGTTTACTTTACTGACCAAGTAGTGTAAACCTTGACCAGGAACTGTCTGAGAATGACAACGTCATGATACTACTCAATGTCCGTTGCGACGCTTTTGCAACTATACCATGACTAATCATTCTAAGGTCAATACGTCTTTACCATTTAATAAGATAGATTATATTATAGAAACTGCATATATTATTCATAATAATAATATTTTACTGAAGTATTCAAAAGAAATAGAACCGGGAATTGGCGCTCTGAGCACCAACCCCAACAAAATCTCCCACTTGCTCTAGTGCCAATACAGATTGTATCTAATACCCATCGACTCCACGTGTTTATCAAACAACTTCGGAGGTATCGCCTTCGTCAGTGGGTCTGCTACATTATCTTCACTCGGTACCTTGCACACGACAATATCCCCTCGCGACACGATCTCTCGAATGATGTGGTACTTGCGTTCCACATGCTTCGACTTCTGATGCGCCCTCAGTTCCTTTGCTTGCGCAATGGCTCCAGTATTATCACAGTATAACAGAATCATATTCTCGATACTTGGGACAACTCCCAATTCTGTGATAAAGTTCTTTATCCACACAGCCTCTTTTGCAGCTTCAGAAGCTGCAATATATTCCGCCTCAGTGGTGGAATCTGCTGTCGATCCCTGTTTGGAACTCTTCCAACAAACTGCACCTCCGTTAAGGGTAAAGACAAATCCAGATGTAGACTTTCTATCATCGGGATCCGATTGGAAATCGGAGTCTGTATACCCATTAACCTGTAGTTCGTTTCCTCCATATATAATCAACTTATCCTTAGTACCTTTAAGATACTTTAGGATATGTTTGATGGCCATCCAATGGTCATTACTTGGATTGGACTGATATCGACTAGTTATGCTAACAGTGAAACTGATATCAGGCCTCGTACATAACATGGCATACATTATGCTACCCAAACACGAAGTATAAGGTTGGTTAGACATTCTAACATTCTCATCTTCTGTTTGTGGACACATCTTCTTAGAAAGACGAATCCCATGTCTGAACGGTATGTTTGCTGTCTTACAGTTACCAAAACTATACCGTTCCAAGATCTTATCTATGTACGTTGATTGGGATAACCCAATCAGCCTCCTTTGTCTATCTCTATAGAGTTTTATCCCTAAAACATAGGAAGCTTCTCCCAGGTCCTTCATGGAGAAATTCTTACAGAGGTATGCTTTGACGCTTTGTAACATACCTACATCATTCCCAATGATTAGGATGTCATCAACATATAGGACTAAAAATACAACCATGCTCCCACTGGCCTTCTGATACACACAGGATTCTTCCGAATTCTTGAGAAAACCAGACGATCTAATAAACTCGTCAATCGAAGATTCCAACTTCGTGAAGCTTGATTAAGTCCATAAATGGACTTCTTAAGCTTACACACCATGCCCGAGTTTTCGCTGGACGGAAAACCTTCCGGCTGTTCCATATAGATTTCTTCATCAAGAAATCCATTTAGAAAAGCCGTTTTGACATCCATTTGCCAAATCTTGTAGTCATGATACGCAGCTATAGAAAGCAAAATCCGGATGGACTTAAGCATTGCCACCGGCGAAAAAGTTTCATCGTAGTCGACGCCAGGTCGCTGCGTGTAACCTTTTGCTACCAGTCGGGCTTGTAAGTTTCAACCTTACCATCAGGCCCGCTCTTCCTTTTGTAAACCCATTTACACCGATAGGAACAATTCCTTCGGGAAGCGTAATCAAGTCCCAAACTTGATTTTCATGCATTGAGTCTATCTCGAATTTCATGGCACTTTGCCATTTCACGGAGTCGATGTCCAACATCGATTCTCTATAGGTGAAAGGATCTGTCTCTTCAACTAAGAGAACATCCAGACTCTTTTCTTGTATCAAATACAAGCGTTCAGGAGGTCTAGATACCATTTCTGACCTACGGAGTGTGTGTGTTGAAGGTCCTTCATCTACTTGAACTTCTGGTTCCTCCGTTGGTTCGTTGTTTTCAGGTTGGACTTCAACAAGCTCAACCTGTCTATGATTACCACCTCTGACAAAATTCTACTTCTAGAAATTTTGCGAAGCGAGCTACGAACACATTTCGATGCTCGGTATCATAGAACAATATCCCCTCGTATTCGAAGGATTCCAACAAACCTAAACTTTTGCCCTCGAGGCGAAAGCTTATCTTGCTGAGTCACCCTGACATAGGCAGGACAACCCCAAACCTTAATGTAATTAAGATTTGGTCTCCTACCGAACCATATCTCAAACGGTGTCGTAGGAACAGCCTTTGAAGGAATCTTATTCAAAGATGTGCGGCTGTTAAGAGAGAGTAACCCCATAAGTAATAGGGCAAATCTGTGAAACTCAACATCGATCGGACCATATCCAATAAAGTCTGATTTCTTCTCTTTCAACACTCCTATTGTGCTTGTGGAGTACCTGGAGGAGTATATTGAGCGAGAATCCCATTCTCCTTCATATAATCCATGAACTCACCACTCATATATTCGCCGCCTCGATCTGATCGAAGGCATTTAATATATTTACCAGTTTGTTTTTCTACTTCATTTCGGAACTCTTTGAACTTTTCAAAGGTTTCCGATTTATGTCGCATCAAATACACATACCGTACCATGACAAATCATCGGTAAAGGTAACGAAGTATGAATAACCACTGTGAGCAGTTTGACTTAGTGGACCACATACATCAGAGTGTACGAGTTCCATTAAGTTAGTGGCGCGGTGTCCAACACCAGAAAATGGGGCTTTGGTCATCTTACCCTGACTACAGGATTCACAAGTTGGATAGGATTCAATGGTAAGATCTGATATCAAACCATTCCTAACCAATTGGGTAAGGCGTTTAACGCCAATGTGACCAAGTCTCATATGCCAAAGTTCAGTATTATTAATTACAGGTAATCTACGTCTATTAACTCCAGTACTTAATATATCTTTTGAAGTTTGAATGTATAATGACCATGTTGGTTTGGACAACAAAGGATCTGAATATTATTACTATCATATAAATATAAAGAACTATTCTTAATATTAATACAAAAGCCTTCTGTATCCATACAAAAAGTGATATAATATTAGCTACACATCCAGGTACAAAATGGCATTCATATAACAAAAGTGTCACATTCGGCAATGAGATCTCGCATACTCCCACTGCAACTGCATCCAAGAGTCTCCACTCCCGAACAGCAACTGCATCTCCCCGGGCTTCTGCCTCCTACTTTCCTTCAGCCACCTGCAACGAATTGCAAATGTGAATGGGACAAGCAGAATCTAAAATCCAGTTGGATGTAACGGCTTCACAAGCCAAAGATAAATCAATAACTGGAAAATAAAAGTACCTGATGTAGATGCTCTGTCTCTCCTCAGCTGGGCGATATAATCAGGACAGTTCTTTTTCCAATGCCCGACTTTGCCGCAGTGGTGGCATTTTTCTTCAGAAGCCCTCTTGGGCTTAGCAATCTTCGCCTGTGGTTGAGGACCAAAAGCCTTCTTCTTCTTCTTGCCATTCTTGTTCTTTTCCTTGGACCATCCTTGGAAGAAGCCGAAAGAGAAGTAGTTCTATGAGGGCGAGTCGGTACTCTCTTCTTAAGGTCCTCTTCTACCGTGAGCAACATCCTATGTAGCTCCTGGTAGGTACAGACAGTCCCGTGCATGTTGAAGTACATCACAAACTGGCGAAATGAAGCTGGTAGTGAACCAAGAATGACACTCCTACCGAGAATGTCATTCAAGATGAGATTGTGTTGCCTCAATTGATCGATCAACGATCATTTGAAGAACATGTGGGCTAACACTTTGCCCCTCATCCAGACGTGCATGGAACAGTTCCATGGCGACTTTGTGAACAATCACTTTTCTTGGTTCTCAAACGATTGTCTCAATCGCGTCATCATACTATAGGAATCTAGCATACCATTGTACTGTTGCTTGAGTTTCGGAGACAGTGAACTAAGGATGTAAGATTTAACCCTTAAATCATCATCCTACCAATTTCAAAAACTTGGCGTTCCTCCTCCGAAGCAACCGCACCCACTGCAAGGGGCAACGGACCCTCAAGAACATAACCCAGCTTTTCGGAATCGAGGACAATCCTCAAATCTAATTCCAAGTCTGCAAAGTTCTCAGTGCCTTTCAGTTTGTTCGCATCAAGCATACGCGCAAACTGATTTGTGGATTGTGCCGCCATCGCCAATCTATCATATAGATCATGAAAAACGGTTAGCAGAAATAAAGCAGTTTCATATAATATCAAAATCATAAACTAGATCATGGATTTTTAATCTAATATGCCCCCCCACTAAATCATGCAATACTGTAATCCCAAAACAGAATACAAATATTTAATGATCAAATTAAATACTAATAGTGAAAGGTGGATCCCGTGAATATATTTCAGCTCACAGCAGAGGCACGGTCTCGCCTACGTATATTCATCAGGTAGACAACTCATTTGTCAATCACTCAATAGTGACTCCTAAGTATCCGGTCCTGGCCGTTTCTCGTTGTCGCTGCGAAGACAGCCCACAAGGAGATGTACCAAGGTTAAACTCGTCAATGATAAACTCAAGTTACTTACGTAATCCTGACAGCTAGTAGGGCACGTTCAGAATTCTGCTTTTACTTAAATTTACCTAGTATCTGATATACATCCGGTATAATAAATCTTTATCGGCTACACCTCACAGCAGAGGCACGGTCTCGGATGTACTCACAAAGAATATTCATAAGCCGTATTGACAAGACGGACCATATAACATGCATCAAATACATAATTACATTCAAACCTTATTAATTAGGGATTTTCCGCTAAGTGTCATACACCCTAAATCTAACCAATTTAGATCCTAATTAGCATGCATAAAGTCAAGAAAACATGATTAAACATTGATTCAATGAAGGCTAATCATATTAAGTGGCCTAGAATCAGACTCGCTCCGATACCATTTTCTAGGGGTTTTAGGGGCTGAATCCGGTAACGTAGCGGAAGCGGTGAAAATCCGATTTTCAGATTTCAAAACTTTTCTCGGATTAATTAAATAAACATATTTATTTAACATTCCAATAATCAAATTATGAAAATAAATTCAATAAATCATATTTAAGTGAATTACCGAAATACCCCTACTTTGTATTTTGTCCATTTTAGTCCGAAATGATCAAATCAATTTTGAATGATTCTAAATCATTTCTAAGATGAACTTAGCATGTTCAAAACATCAAAACAACAAAAGCAACAAAAAACCCCAAAAATCATCATCAAGGCCGAATGCACTCATTAGTGCACATTTTGGCCATTTGGTCATTTCATGCTTCAAAACACATCCTAATGTAATCCAATCAACATGAAACTTTATATGCATCATATACACACCCAAATACACAACATATATGAAAAGCCCCAAATTTGGAAATTGTCATGAACCATAATTTCTCAATTTCATCAAATTGGACAAATTAGACCAAATTGGTTAAATCAAATGTTTCAATCATCATTCTTCCATCCAATCCAAGTCTGAACACAATGAAACAACTCAAGATCAAATCTAGGTCATTTAAGAGTGGGTCAACAACTCTAGATTAGCAACATGGTTTCTAAAACCTTAAAAGAAAGTTTATTACTACAATAGTTATACACTTCCTTCATTACACATGCTTCACACTTCACCAAAACTTCCATCAACAAAAACCACAAGGAAAAAAGAAGAGACATCCTAAGAATATCATATATTAAAGCCTAGAACCAAAGGAACAAATTCCTTACTAATAGCAAGTTTGAGAAATACTAAAATTTCCAAGCCTTTTGATTTTGTCTTTCTTTTTCTCAAAGTTCCTGTAGCTTCTTCAATGGAGATTTAGGTTTTGTGAATGTATTAGGTAACCAAATGAAAAGCAAATGAAAACAATTTATACTTGTGCAAATTAGCCTATGGCCGAATTCAACAAGCATGAAACAAGTTTTTCATTTTCATTTTCATTACAAATGCATTTGTTATCTAATATAAATATCTAAAACTACTTTATAGATTTTTATTTAAGTCAACAATTGCAACTAACATCATTTACTTAATATATCCTAATGTAAGATATTTATATTTTAATTAATTTATCATTTAACAATTAATTAATAATTAATTAATCAAATACAAATATATTAAATATATGTATAATATTTACATTAAATAATAAAAACATATATTCATTTAGGATATAAGTCAAATAACTCATTTTGACTATTAATTAATGTGTATTTAAATTAATCAAGTATTAAATGTAAATACACAATATTAAGCAAATGACTATTTAGTTCTTTAGCACGTATATTGCGTTTAACCTTTAAACGACTTTATAAATAATCAATATTATTTATTAATGTTGCTATAGTGCTCTACGAGTATGTTTCATTATTGAGACTCTCTAGATTCAGGTATATCCGTCACGAAATCTAATTTCGTGTCCATAATCTATCCACCCGTAGATTATGACGATCACAGATAATCTCGCTAAACCATACAGGTCGAGGTCATGGCAAATGTATAATTCCTCCGTCACAGGTATCCGGATAAATCCCAGAGATATAGATGTAAACGCCAAATCTCTATCGGGATTATCCAGTCGACTATTTTATTAGCAATCTCAAAAGAATGTTTAGAACTAGCTTCTAAACTTTACAACGGGCCCATGGTTTTATCTGATTGCTAATCATATGGACTACCTATGCTCTGGTACACAGAACTGACAGATCCTATCTTGATACACATAGGACACCCTGAGGATTTATCTACACCCAACGAACATGCGGAGGTCTGATCTGAATAGATCGGTGACGTGACTGCCATCTAAGTGTAGAAGATGTCTCATGTGCCCACAATGGCATCTCAAGTCTAAGAATCACAAGTGCTACTCAACCCGAGAAGATTCTTATTGACGCGGTGTACCATCCATTAAGAATCTTCGGTGAGTCGTTCAGTGTTTGTTTATCCGCTATAAACACCTACATGTCTATACTAGTCTCCAAGACTAATGGTTCATTGAGAAACCATTGGAATCATATATTCCAGTATACGACATGTACCGGTCTCAACGGTTTACTTTACTGACCAAGTAGTGTAAACCTTGACCAGGAACTTTCTGAGAATGACAACTTTCGATACATACTCAATGTCCGTTGCGACGCTTTGGCAACTGTACCATGACTAATCATTCTAGGGTCAATACGTCTTTACCATTTAATAAGATAGATTATATTATAGAAACTGCATATATTATTCATAATAATAATGTTTTACAGAAGTATTCAAAAGAAATACAACCGGGAATTGGCGCTCTGAGCACCAACCCCAACAAAATCTCCCACTTGCTCTAGTGCCAATATCGATTGTATCTAATACCATCGACTCACGTGTTATCAAACAACTTCGGAGGTATGGCCTTCGTCAGCGGGTCTGCTACATTATCTTCACTCGGTACCTTGCACACGACAATATCCCCTCGCGACACGATCTCTCGAATGATGTGGTACTTGCGTTCCACATGCTTCAACTTCTGATGCGCCCTCGGTTCCTTTGCTTGCGCAATGGCTCCAGTATTTTCACAGTATAACGGAATCGCATTCTCGATACTTGGGACAACTCCCATTATGTGATAAAGTTCTTTATCCATATAGCCTCTTTTGCAAGCTTCAGAAGCTGCAATATATTCCGCCTCAGTGGTGGAATCTGCTGTCGATCACTGTTTGGAACTCTTCCAACAAACTGCACCTCCGTTAAGGGTAAAGACAAATCCAAATGTAGACTTTCTATCATCGGGATCCGATTGGAAATCGGAGTCATTATACCCATTAACCTGCGGTTCGTTTCCTCCATATATAATCAACTTATCCTTAGTACCTTTAAGATACTTTAGGATATGTTTGAAGGCCATCCAATGGTCATTACTTGGATTGGACTGATATCGACTAGTTATGCTAACAGCGAAACTGATATCAGGCCTCGTACATAACATGGCATACATTATGCTACCCAAACATGAAGCATAAGGTTGGTTAGACATTCTAACATTCTCATCTTCTGTTTGTGGACACATCTTCTTAGAAAGACGAATCCCGTGTCTGAACGGTATGTTTGCTGTCTTACAGTTACCAAAACTATACTGTTCCAAGATCTTATCTATGTACGTTGATTGGGATAACCCAATCAGCCTCATTTGTCTATCTCTATAGAGTTTTATCCCTAAAACATAGGAAGCTTCTCCCAGGTCCTTCATGGAGAAATTCTTACAGAGTATGCTTTGACGCTTTGTAACATACCTACATCATTCCAATGATTAGGATGTCATCAACATATAGGACTAAAAATACGAACATGCTCCCACTGGCCTTCTGATACACACAGGATTCTTCCGAATTCTTGAGAAAACCAGACGATCTAATAATCTCATCGAATCGAAGATTCCAACTTCGTGAAGCTTGTTTAAGTCCATAAATGGACTTCTTAAGCTTACACACCATGCCCGAGTTTTCGCTGGACGCAAAACCTTCCGGCTATTCCATATAGATTTCTTCATCAAGAAATCCATTTAGAAAAGCCGTTTTGACATCATTTGCCAATCTCGTAGTCATGATACCCAGCTATAGAAAGCAAAATCCGGATGGACTAAGCATTGCCACCTGGCGAAAAGTTTCATCGTAGTCGACGCCAGGTCGCTGCGTTTAACCTTTTGCTACCAGTCGAGCCTTGTAAGTTTCAACCTTACCATCAGGCCCGCGCTTCTTTTTGTAAACCCATTTACAACCGATAGGAACAATTCCTTCGGGAAGCGGAATCAAGTCCCAAACTTGATTTTCATGCATTAAGTCTATCTCGAATTCATGGCACTTTGCCATTTCACGAGAGTCGATGTCCAACATCGATTCTCTATAGGGATGAAAGATTTGTCTCTCAACTAAGAGAACATCCAGACTCTTTTCTTGTATCAAATACAGCGTTCAGGAGGTCTAGATCCTTTCCGACCTACGAAGTGTGTGTGTGAAGGTCCTTCATCTACTTGAACTTCAGGTTCCTCCGTTGGTTCGTTGTTTTCAGGTTGGACTTCATCAAGCTCAACCTGTCTATGATTACCACCTTCTGACAAAAAATTCTACTTCTAGAAATTTTGCAAAGCGAGCTACGAACACATTTTGATGCTCGGTATCATATAACAGATATCCCCTCGTATTCGAAGGATATCCAACAAACCTAGACTTTTGCCCTCGAGGCGAAACTTATCTTGCTGAGTCACCCTGACATAGGTAGGACAACCGAAACCTTAATGTAATTAAGATTGGTCTCCTACCGAACCATATCTCATACGGTGTCGTAGGAACAGCCTTTGAAGGAATCTTATTCAAAAGATGTGCGGCTGAGAGAGAACGCAATAATAGAGTAACCCCATAAGTAATAGGGCAAATCTGTGAAACTCAACATCAATCGGACCATATCCAATAAAGTCCGATTTCTCCTTTCAGACACTCCATTGTGCTGTGGAGTACCTGGAGGAGTATATTGAGCGAGAATCCCATTCTCCTTCATATAATCCATGAACTCACCACTCATATATTCGCCGCCTCGATCTGATCGAAGGCATTTAATATATTTACCAGTTTGTTTTTCTTGTTCATTTCGGAACTCTTTGAACTTTTCAAAGGTTTCCGATTTATGTCGCATCAAATACACATAACCGTACCGTGACAAATCATCGGTAAAGGTAACGAAGTACGAATAACCACTGTGAGCAGTTTGACTTAGTGGACCACATACATCAGAATGTACGAGTTCCAGTAAGTTAGAGGCACGGTGTCCAACACCAGAAAATGGGGCTTTGGTCATCTTACCCTGAATACAGGATTCACAAGTTGGATAAGATTCAATGGTAAGATCTGATATCAAACCATTCCTAACCAATTGGGTAAGGCGTTTAACGCCAATGTGACCAAGTCTCATATGCCAAAGTTCAGTATTATTAATTACAGGTAATCTACGTTTATTAACTCCAGTACTTAATATATCTTTTGAAGTTTGCAATGTATTATGACCATGTTGGTTTGGACAACAAAGGATCTGAATATTATTACTATCATATAAATATAAAGAACTATTCTTAATATTAATACAAAAGCCTTCTGTATCCAATACAAAAAGTGATATAATATTAGCTACACATCCAGGTACAAAATGGAATTCATTTAACAAAAGTGTCCCATTCGGCAATGAGATCTCGCATACTCCCACTGCAACTGCATCCAAAGAGTCTCCACTCCCGAACCCCAACTACATCTCCCCGGGCTTCAGCCTCCTACTTTCCTTCAGCACCTGCAACGAATTGCAAATGTGAATGGGACAAGCAGAATCTAAAATCCAGTTGGATGTAACGGCTTCACAAGCCAAAGATAAATCAATAACTGGAAAAATAAAATTACCTGATGTAGATGCTCTGTCTCTCCTCAGCTGGGCGATGTAATCAGGAAAGTTCCTTTTCCAATGCCCGACTTTGCCGCAGTGGTGGCATTTTTCTTCAGAAGCCCTCTTGGGCTTAGCAATCTTCGCCTGTGGTTGAGGACCAAAAGCCTTCTTCTTCTTCTTGCCTTTCTTGTTCTTTCCCTTTGACCATCCTTGGGAAGAAGCCGAAAGAGAAGTAGTTCTAGGAGGGCGAGTCGGTACTCCCTTCTTAAGGTCCTCTTCTGCCGTGAGCAACATCCTATGTAGCTCCTGGTAGGTACAGACAGTCCCGTGCATGTTGAAGAACATCATGAACTGGCGAAATGAAGCTGGTAGTGAACCAAGAATGACACTCCTACCGAGAATGTCATTCAAGATGAGATTATGTTGCCTCAATTGATCGATCAAATCCATCATCTGAAGAACATGTGGGCTAACACTTTGCCCCTCATCCAGACGCGCATGGAACAGTTCCATGGCGACTTTGTGAACAATCACTTGTTCTTGGTTCTCAAACGATTGTCTCAATCTCGTCATCATACTATAGGAATCTAGCATACCATAGTACTGTTGCTTGAGTTTCGGAGACTGTGAACTAAGGATGTATGATTTAACCCTTAAATCATCATCCTTCCAAGTTTCAAAAACTTGGCGTTCCTCCTCCGAAGCATCCGCACCCACTGCAAGGGGCAACGGACCCTCAAGAACATAACCCAGCTTTTCAGAATCGAGGACAATCCTCAAATCCAATTCCCAGTCTGCAAAGTTCTCAGCGCCTTTCAGTTTGTTCGCATCAAGCATACGCGCAAACTGATTTGTGGATTGTGCCGCCATCGCCAATCTATCATATAGATCACGAAAAACGGTTAGCAGAAATAAGCAGTTTCAATAATATCAAAAGCATAAACTAGATCATGGATTTTTAATCTAATATGCCCCTCCCACTAAATCATGCAATACTGTAATCCCAAAACAGAATACAAATATTAATGATCAAATTAAATACTAATAGTGAAAGGTGGATTCCGTGAATATATTTCAGCTCACAGCAGAGGCACGGTCTCGCCTACGTATATTAATCAGGTAGACAACTCATTTGTCAATCACTCAATAGTGACTCCTAAGTATCCGGTCCTGGCCGTTTCTCGTTGTCGCTGTGAAGACAGGCCCACAAGGAGACGTACCAAGGTTAAACTCGTCAATGATAAACTCAAGTACTTACGTAATCCTGACAGCTAGGGCACGTTCAGAATTCCGCTTTTACTTGAATTTACCTAGTATCTGATATACATCCGGTATAAATAAATCTTTATCGGCTACACCCTCACAGCAGAGGCACGGTCTCGGATGTAGTCAGACAAAGAAGTATTCATAAGCCGTATTGACAAGACGGACCATATAACATGCATCAAATACATAATTACATTCAAACCTTATTAATTAGGGATTTTTCGCTAAGTGTCATACACCCTAAATCTAACCAATTTAGATCCTAATTAGCATGCATAAAGTCAGAAAACATGATTAAACATTGATTCAATGAAGGCTAATCATATTAAGTGGCCTAGAATCAGACTCGCTCTGATACCATTTTGTAGGGGTTTTAGGGCCTGAATCCGGTAACGCACCGAAGCGGTGAAAATCCAATTTTCAGATTTCAAAAAATTTTTCTCGGATTAATTAAATAAACATATTTATTTAACATTCCAATAATCAAATTATGAAAATAAATTCAATAAATCATATTTAAGTGAATTTACCGAAATACCCTTACTTTGTATTTTTGTCCATTTTAGTCCGAAATTGATCAAATCAATTTTGAATGATTCTAAATCATTTCTAAGATGAACTTAGCATGTTCAAAACATCAAAACAACAAAAGCAATAAAAAACCCAAAAATCATCATCAAGGCCGAATGCACTCATTATTGCACATTTTGCCATTTGGTCATTTCATGCTTCAAAACACATCCTAATGTAATCCAATAAACATGAAACTTTATATGCATCATATACACACCCAAATACACAACATATAAGAAAAGCACCAAATTTGGAATTGGTCATGAACCCTAATTTCTCAATTTCATCAAATTGGACAAATTAGACCAAATTGGTTAAATCAAATGTTTCAATCATCATTCTTCCATCCAATCCAAGTCTCAACACAATGAAACAACTCAAGATCAAATCTAGGTCATTTAAGAGTGGGTCAACAACTCTAGATTAGCAACATGGTTCTAAAACCTTAAAAGAAAGTTTATTACTACAATAGTTATACACTTCCTTCATTACACATGCTTCACACTTCACCAAAAACTTCCATCAACAAAAACCACAAGGAACAAAGAAAGAGACATCCTAAGAATATCATATATTAAAGCCTAGAACCAAAGGAACAAATTCCTTACTAATAGCAAGTTTGAGAAACTTACTAAATTTCCAAGCCTTTTTGATTTTGTCTTTCTTTTTCTCAAAGTTCCTTTAGCTTCTTCAATGGAGATTTATGTTTTGTGAAATGTATTAGGTTAACCAAATGAAAAGCAAATGAAAAAAATTTATACTTGTGCAAATTAGCATATGGCCGAATTCAACAAGCATGAAATTACAAGTTTTTCATTTCATTTTCATTACAAATGCATTTGTTATCTAATATAAATATCTAAAACTACTTTATAGATATTTATTTAAGTCAACAATTGCAACTAACATCATTTACTTAATATATCCTAATGTAAGATATTTATATTTTAATTAATTTAATCATTTAACAATTAAATAATTAATTAATTAATCAAATACAAATATATTAAATATATGTATAATATTTACATTAAATATTAAAAACATATATTCATTTAGGATATAAGTCAAATAACTCATTTTGACTATTAATTAATGTGTATTTAAATTAATCAAGTATTTAATGTAAATACACAATAATTAAGCAAATGACTATTTAGTTGTTTTAGCACGTATATTGCGTTTAACCTTTAAACGACTTTATAAATAATCAATATTATTTATTAATGTTGCTCTAGTGCTCTACGAGTATGTTTCATTATTGAGACTCTCTAGATTCAGGTATATCCGTCACGAAATATAATTTCGTGTCCATAATCTATCCACCCATAGATTATGACGATCACAGATAATCTCGCTGAACCATACAGGTCGAGGTCATGGAAATGTATAATTCCTCCGTCACAGGTATCCGGATAAATCCCAGAGATATAGATGTAAACGCCAAATCTCTATCGGGATTATCCAGTCGACTATTATTAGCAATCTCAAAAGAATGTTTAGAACTAGCTTCTAAACTTACAACCACGGGCCCATGGTTTTATCTGATTGCTAATCATATGGACTACCTATGCTCTGGTACACAGAACTGACAGATCCTATCTTGATACACATAGGACACCCTGAGGATTTATCTACACCCAACGAACATGCGGAGGTCTGATCTGAATAGATTGGTGACGTGACTGCCATCTAAGTGTAGAAGATGTCTCATGTGCCCACAATGGCATCTCAAGTCTAAGAATCACAAGTGCTACTCAACCCGAGAAGATTCTTATTGACGCTGGTGTACCATCCATTAAGAATCTCGGTGAGTCGTTCAGTGTTTATCCGCTATAAACACCTACACGTCTATACTAGTCTCCAAGACTAATGGTTCATTGAGAAACCATTGGAATCATATATTCCAGTATACGACATGTACCGGTCTCAACGGGTTTACTTTACTGACCAAGTAGTGTAAACCTTGACCAGGAACTGTCTGAGAATGACAACGTCATGATACTACTCAATATCCGTTGCGACGCTTTTGCAACTGTACCATGACTAATCATTCTAAGTTTAATACGTCTTTACCATTTAATAAGATAGATTATATTATAGAAACTGCATATATTATTCATAATAATAATGTTTTACAGAAGTATTCAAAAGAAATACAACCGGGAATTGGCGCTCTGAGCACCAACCCCAACATGCCCTACATATGTAAACATATTATTCAGAGCTTACAAACATTTTGTTTCAACCTTCTTGACAATTCACCTTGAAGACTATATTGTCTTGTCTTCTATATTTTGGTGCTATCCTTCTTTGTTATACCATCAATTCAGAAACACAACCCTAATCCAATTTCCTAAGCCTTCATAGTTATTTAGGAGGAAGATTGGTAGTCAGAGTTTCGGAATCGCGAGTTCGCAGGGTTGATCTACTTAGAGACTTCAGAGGTTCTGAAGAAGACCGCTTGGTGCAGGCTTGAGAAGTTCTTCAGGTTATTACAGTGTAGAGGTATTAGAGTCGACGAAGTTGCTATCATAGGTCTTATATCATCACTGTAAGTTTATTTTTTGTGGGTTTGGTAAATATGCATATACCATCAGGTATCTACTCGCATTCTATTTTTTTCTTTTATTTATTTTTTTTCATTTTCTAATTTTAAATTAATTATTTGTATAAATTGTTCTCAAAATGAGATTGGACAATTGGGAGATCTTATTGTGATTTGTTGAAGGATTATAAATTTAGGTGCAAGTCAAATGAAAATATAATAGTATAAAAAATAATTTTTATTCAAAAGAATATATGTCTTCTTGTGATTCAGAAGTCACTGAAGCTAATTTCATAGTAGCTTCATTTCCGTGTTAGATTACAAATTGATTGTACTTGTTGTATGAGGGTCTTCAAATTAAGAGGGTTAAATGATTATCAAATTTGGGATTATGTTTGAACAATTAATCTTTTTATTAATTTGATTTAAAGCTTTGATAGTGAGCGAAGACAAGCTAACGAATTATCATTTGGATTTACGTAGGTAATTACAATATATTGGCTTTATTCTAGAAAGTTCATCACTGCTGGCCATGCTACTACCATACCCCTGGGTGTTTGATACCCAGGGGACGTCAGTAAAAATAAAAAATAAAAAATAAAAAATGGGAAATAATATAAAAAATTTGTTGCATATTATTATTAAAAATTACAAGTCTAATGATTACAGTTGCATGTTAATTGTAAAAAATTTCATAATAGAAAAGTTTCATATTTGTTGGCACAAGTTGCATTTCTAATGGTATTAGTAGCATGTACAATGGTTATAGTTACATGTGCGGTTTTCGAGGCAGATGCAATTGCATGTTATTGCTAAAAAATTCAAGTCTAATGGTTGTCGTTGCTAGCCTAATGGTAAAGGTTTCATATTATAAAATATTTTATGTTTTTTGTAGGAAGTTGCATATCTAATGATATTTATTGCATATTCAATGGTCATATTTACATGTGTGGTTTTCGAGGCTTATGCAATTGCATGTTATTGCTAAAATTTTCAAGTCTAATGGCTGTTGTTCCAAGCCTAATGGTAAACGTTTCATATTATAAAATATTTCATGTTTGTTGTAGGAAGTTGCATGTCTAATGGTATTTATTGCATATTCAATGGTCATATTTACATGTGCGGTTTTCGAGGCAAATGCAATTGCATCTCATTGATAAAATTGTCAAGTCTAATGGCTCCAGTTGCAAGCCTAATGGTAAAAGTTACATATTATAAAATATTTCATGTTTATTGTAGGAAGTTGCATGTCTAATGGTATTTATTGCATATGTTGGGTTTTCTAGGTCAAACCAAGATCAATTAAGCAAGAAATCATGTGAATACAACAAAGTAAGAATGCGGAAAATACTCACTTTGATCAGTTTTGGATGTAGGAGATAACAAAAATCCAAGCCTTTGTGTTGTGCTCCAAGCTCCCCTTTCATGTATGTAACGCTTCCAAGCTTGTCCTTGAATTCCAAACTCATGGATTGGTTTCCCAATCACATTTGAATGACTCCTTTAGTGTGCTAGCACTTGGAAATTTTCCAACAAAATTTCCCCTAGACTTCTTGCAACTCTCGGCAATGTGAAGTTTTGGAGAGGGAGAGAGTAAGTCACGCCTAAGCAAGGAGAGGAGAGAAAGAATGAGTGTTTGATGATATTTTTGATTTTCCAAAATCAAGTAAATTAATACCAAACTTCAAAAGTTGGTAAAGGTCACTCATTTCAATCAAAATGAAGGTAATGTGTTTTACAAGCCAACATCAAAGTCTTCACCAACTTCTATCACCAAAAAAGGCAAATGATAGACTAATGATGTGACTTGTGGGCCCCACTTGATTCAAAATCCGAGTGGGCCCGCAACACATCCCGGGCTCGGGTTTGCTAATTCCAAATTAACGAATTTTCCGTTGCGACGTAATTAAATCAAATTTAATTAAATAATTATGCATAGCAAAATTACTATTCACGTTGCTAGCGAATTAATTCAAAATTAATTTGTTTGCCCGAATTAAAATCTAATTTTAATTCCGCGTCGAAATCTATTTTCGTTTAATATATCAAATATATTATTTTATCGATTAATTCCAAATTAATCGTTATCTCTCTCTTTTAATTGAATTTTATCCCAGATAAAATTTCTCCGTAATTAATCATAGATTAATTTTCTCTCTTCTAATTCATCCTAGATTAATTATGTTCGAGCATACGTCATCGGTGAATCTTCGGGAAGCGACCCATGAGATCCCTGGATATGTTGGCAGTAAATCCGGTCATCGGAATATCCGAATACGTTCGTACCTAGTACCACATTCTTACCAATTTACAAGACATGGTTGGCTTCTAGCAAAGCGCCATGCCTTCCTAATTCTCCAGAAATATTCTTTTAAGGAATATGTAATTTGTTTCAGGCGTAGTATACGTAGTATTGCGTATTACGATCCAGTATCGAATGTCACATGTTAGGCCTAGGGCTGGAATTGTGTCTGCCTCGTACGAAGCAAATATCGGATCTCTGGTAACTAGTCTCTATAATCGGATAAGCATGACCTAGTCATATTATCCCGATGATTGCAGTACATAAGAGTACTAGTTCCGTATCCTACGTGATCATCATCTCCATATGACTGGAGTGATACTTCCATCTTGACATCACACCCAATACACTACGATTCTCAGTATACCCAGAAGAGGCGTACACAGAACATGTTAAAGCCCTGGACGACCAAAACAAAATTATATTGATTGTCGCAAGTATTAGCGATGCAAGTCTCAGGTTAAGACCAAATACACCTACCCTGATTCGGACTTCCATAGACACATAGTCATACTACCAATGGAATTCCGAGGGTTCTATCCAGAGCGAAGTTGTTTCCGTACCATCGGTAAACACAACCTCCTATTACACTTGCATGAGTATCCAATACCCAAATATATGAGAATTATGCCGATATGCTCCCACAACGCGCACAAGTGCAATACTAGTCTATTCTGCATTATCGATGTCCAATCTCGATAATACTATGACTAGAGATATTTTAATGATTAAACCTTAGTGGATTAATAATGTCTCATATCTTATTAATCCAGAACTAATCATATGGACTTTTATCAATTATATATCCCGGTAATCCAATTACAAATATTAAAAGAGTAATTTCCTTTGTCACATAGTTAATTTGTACAACAACACCATGTTCTGTACAAATAGTGATGCTATGGGTCATAATTGTCCAACAGCATATTCAATGGTAATATTTACATGTGCGGTTTTCGAGGCAAATGCAATTGTGTGGTATTGCAAAAATTTTCAAGTCTAATTGCTGTTGTTTCAAGCCTAATGGTAATGTTTCATATTATTTAATATTTCATGTTTGTTGAAGGATGTTGATGTTAGTCTCTAAGACATGCCACAAGATCCTAAATATGATTATATGAGTGAAATAATCAAGAAAAGTGGCAGAATCACTTATATTGTTATATGGAGAAATTTTGAAATTTCCTCTTTGGATGAAGCTCCATGCTTGTTGTTATGTTGTTTATTCCTTGGTGAGTTTCCCTATCACCTAATTTGACTCCTCCGAGTGCTAGCTTTGTTGAAATTTTTGAAGCAAAATTTCACAACAATGGAGAGAAGAATCGGCCAAGGTGGAGAAAAGAAGAGAGAGTTCAAGACTTGGTGGTTGTGTGTTAAAAAATCATTTAATTAATTAACCCAACTACTTCCATCAACAATTGACCTTTGATGTAAGTCATATGGTCCCACCACATTTTAAATTCAAAATTTGAGTTGGCTTCCTCAACACACAACTTGACTTGGGCCCACCAAAGTCAAAGATATTTTGTTTTCCCAAAACACAAAAAGACACACGCAAAGTCACGGGTAATTTTATCGGGTTTGTTTAATTCCGATTAAACGAATTAACCGTCGCGCCATAATTAAATCCAATTTAATTAAATAATTATGCCTCGCAAAATTATTACGATAGTCGCTTTTGAATTAATTCTAAATTAATTCGTTCGCCGTATTAAAATCCAATTTTAATTTCGTATTGAAATCCGATTTCAATTAATATATCCGATATATTATTTTAGCCATAAATAAATAAATTAATAGAAAAATCCAATTTAACTATTAAATTTATTTTATCGATTAATTCTAAATTAATCGTATTCTCTCTTCTATATTAAGTTAATCACAGATTAATTCTTGCCGTAATTAATCCCATATTAATTTTCACTCTCATAATTAATCCAAGATTAATTCTATCTGAGTCAAATGTCATTGGTGAATCTTTGGGAAGCGACCGAAGAGATTCCTGGATATGTTGGTAGTAAATACGGTTATCGGACTATCCGAACATGTGCTTACCCCGTACCATGTTCTAACCGATTTACATAACATGGTTGGCTTCTAGTAAAGCACTGTGCCTACCCAATTCTCTAGAAATATTTGTCGAGGAATATCATCTGTATCAGGCGTAGTAATACTAATATTATGTAATACTTAATACGATCCAGTATCGGATGTCACTTGCTAGGCCTAGGGCTGGCTCTATGTCTGCCCCGTACGAAGCATATATCATATCCTGAGTAACTAATCTCTGTAACCGGGAAGTCATGACCTAGTCATACTATCCTGATAGCTGCAGCTTTAAGAGTACTAGTTTCATATCTTGTGTGACCATCATATCCATATGACTGAAGTGATACTCCCTCTTGACATCACATCCAATACACTATGATTCTCAGTAAACCCAATACAGGCGTACACAGAACCTGTTGAAGCTCCAGACGACCAATACTAAAGTAAACTTATTGTCTCAAGTAATAGCGACGAAAGTCTCAGGTTAAAGATCACATACACCTACCCTGATTCGGATTCTCATAAACACATAGTCATACTACCAATGGGATTCCGAGTGGTCTATCCAGAGTGAACTGTTCCTGGTCTAACGGCTAACAGAACCTCTTATTACGCTTGCATAATTATCCATACCTAATATATGAGAACTATGTCGTTAAGCTTCCATAACGCGCACAAGTGTAATACTAGTCTATTCCGCATTATTAATATCCAGTCTCGATAATACTTCGACTAGGGATATTTAATGATTAAATTGTTCGTGGATTAATACCGTCTCATATCTTATTAATCCGATTTAACCATATGGACTTTTATCATTAATATATATCCAAGTAATATAATTACAATAATGATAAAATAACAATTTCCTTTTGTCACATAGATAATTTGTACAAAAACACAATGTTCTTTACAAATAGTATTGCTATGGGTCATAATTGTCCAACACTCTCCCACTTGGCCAATAGCCAATCACTCAAGTATCTAACAACTGAACTATGTACATGTCGCTCAAACCTTTGCTGAGATATAGCCTTCGTCAGCGGATCTACAACGATTTTCTCGATCTTCACATTGCCACGATGTATGATCTCACGAATCAGATGAAATCGTCAAAGTACACGCTTGGATCGTTGATGAGACCGTGGTTCCTTAGCCTGTGTGATAGCCCCATTATTGTCACAATACAAAAGTACGGGCTCAGCTGCTAACAGAACTACTCCTAATCCAATTAGGAATTTACGGATCCAAACTGCTTCTTTTGCTGCCTCAGCTGCATCAATATATTTCGCTTCTGTTGTTGAATCGGCAACATCTCTTGCTTGGAAGATTTCCAGCTCACTGCTCCGTTGTTTAAACAAAATCTATACCCTGATTGCGACTTAATGTCGTCTTTGTCGGTTTGGAAACTTACATCGGTGAACCCAGTCACCTGAAGTTCTCCTTCCCCATAGACTAAGAAAGAATCTTTAGTTCGTCTAAGATACTTAAGGATGTTCTTTACAGCAATCCAGTGACCATCACCTTGATTGGCCTGATAGCGACTGCACATGCTCAAAGTATATGAGACATCAGGTCGAGTACATATCATTGCGTACATGATCGATCCGACCGTTGAAGCATACAGGATCCGAATCATTGCATCTATCTTATCTTGAGTTTTAGAATACATATCCTTCGATAGAGAGACGCCATGTGACACCGGAAGCAGCCCCATCTTGGACTGATCCATGTTGAATCTCTTCAACACTTTGTCAATGTATGAGCTCTGGGAGAGTGCCACCAGTTTTCTAAATATATCCCGGTAGATCCTTATTCCTAAAATAAAGGCTGCCTCTCTCAGGTCTTTCATGGATAATTTTAATGAAAGCCAAGCTTTCACCGATTGTAGCATAGGAATGTCATTTCCAAGAAGCAATACATCATCAACGTATAGGACAATGAATGTCAATGCGCTCCCACTAACCTTCTTATATACACAAGAATCATCTTCGTTTTGAATGAAACCATATTCTTTTATGATCTCATCAAAATGATGGTTCCAAGAACGCGATGCTTGCTTTAATCCATAAATAGATCGGTTTAACTTGAAAACTTTGTTTGCATGTCTTGGTACGACAAAACCATCAGATTGTTGCATATAAACATCCTCCAAAAGGTTTCCGTTAAGGAAAGCGGTTTTGACATCCATCTGCCATATTTCATAATCGAAATATGCATCAATAGCAAGCATTATCCAAATGGATTTAATCATGGCAACGGGTGAAAAGGTTTCATCGTAATCGATACTGTTTCATTGACGATACCCTTTAGCTACAAGCCTATCTTTATACGTTTGTATGTTGCCTTCCATGTCTGTCTTCTTTTTTAAGATCCATTTACAACCAATAGGCTTAATGCCTTCTGTTACATCAACCAGTGTCCAAACTTGGTTGGTATACATGGAATCCATTTCGGACTTCATGGCTTCTTGCCATAAAGTGGAGTCGATACCTTGTATCGCTTCCTCATACGTAGCCGGTTCATCTTCCTCAATAAGATTAATGTCTACATGAGGTGAGATCAGAAACTCATACCTCTCAGGTTGTTTTCTGAGTCTCTCCGACTTACGCGATTCTTGCGTATCAGAAGATTGTGGAACAGTCTCATCCCTGATGGACTGTTGGTGTTTCGTGAGAGGGTCGGTGCCAGGAACAGTATCACTCTTATTTTCATCGAGTTCTACTTTCCTCCCACTTACCACTGCATTCATGAATTCCTTTTCTAGGAAAACCGCATGAAGAGCAACAAATATTTTGTTCTCTTGTGGGTTGTAGAAATAATATCTTTTCGTTTCCTTAGGATAACCTACAAATAGGCACTTGTCCGATTTGGGTTCTAGTTTAGTACTATCCAAACGTTTAACATATGCCCAGCATCCCCAATTCTTCGGAAATAAGAAACCCGGTTTCTTTCCTGTCCATATCTCATATGGAGTATGTTCAACAGACTTTGACGGAACCTTATTCAAAATAAGTATTGCACTGTTTAATGCGTATCCCCAGAAGGTAATTGGTAGCTCTGTGCGACTCATCATTGAACTTACCATGTCCAACAAAGTTCGGTTTCTCCGTTCGGACACACCGTTCAATTGAGGTGTTCCGGGAGAAGTCCACTGTGAAAGAATACCATATTCTTTCAAGTAATCTTGAAACTCATTGCTTAAGTATTCTCCACCACGGTCCGACCGTAATGTTTTAATACTTTTGCCATTCTTTTTTTCTACTTCGTGTCGAAACTCTTTGAATTTTTCAAAATTTTCCGACTTGTGTTTCATAAGCTACACATAACCATAACACGATGCATCATCCGTAAAGTTTACGCAGTATTCATATCCACTTCTAGCCTGGCTAGACATGGGCCCGTATACGTCTCTTTGAACGAGGGCTAACAGCTCGGTGGCACGTACACCTTTACTACTAAAAGGTGTTTTAGGATTTTGCCTAACAAAAAAGATTCGCATACATCATATGAATTAGGATCAAATCTGTCCAAGTATCCATTCTTTGAAAGTGTGGATATACGAGTTTTGCTAATGTATCCCAGACGACAATGCCACAAATAAGTCTCATCCTTTTTACTCAATTTGAGCTTTTTGTTTGTCATGTTATATGTTTGAGATACGTTTATATTCAAAATATAAAGACCATTATTCACATCTGTTGTACATATCAAAATATCATCTTTATAAACAAAACAGCCAGTGTTCCTGAATACAAAGGTATACCCGCATCGGGTTAAACTAGATACATAGATAATATTCCTAGTCAAACTAGGTACAAAATAACAGTCGCCTAATGTAAGTACATGCCCTGAGGGCAGATTCAAAACATAGGTGCCAACGGCCAAAATAGCGACTCTCATCCCATTTCCGACTCGCATGTCGATCTCCCCTGAAGCCAGTCTCCTTCTAATCTACAGATCATGCACATCAGTACATATGTGAGTACTACATCCAGTATCAAAAATCCAATTTTTAAAACTAGTAGCAGACATGTTTATTTCAATAACAAACATACCTGAAGCCAGAGCCTTGCCCGCCTTCGCTTCCTTCAAGTCTGCCTTGAACTTATGGCAGTCACCCTTCCAGTGACCCCGTTTGCCACTGTGTAGGCAGACGTCTTGGGATTTGTCCTTTGTCTTTCTAGAAGACTGTGATGATTGAGCCTTGCCCTTCTTCTTCTTCTTTTTCTTCACACCCCAGAAGTCTTCGACCAAGCCTTGGCCTTCTTGGATGTTGAAGTAAGATGCGCCTCGCGCTTCTTACCTTTCAGAAGCTCTGGCTCTGCCTCTTTCAGCATAGCCATTAACTCTCCAAGAGTTTTCTCTTGGTTCATCATATTATAGTTCATGATGAACCCGCCCCAGCAGTCGGGTAGAGACTGTAAGATCAAATTTATGGAAGTCTTGGCCTCGAAGGTAATGCCCAGCTGACCCAGCTGTTCGATGTCAGCAATCATCTGCAACACGTAGTGTTCGACAGATGTACCCTATGACATACGGGAGCGAAAGAGCTTCTTCTGCAATTCATACTTCTGAGATCTAAGATTAGATCTATGAAGATCCTTCAACTTCAACATCATCGCATAAGGATCCGATCCCTTGTTCTAATGACGAAACTGAGGAGTCATTGTAGCAAGTATAACGGATTAAGCAGTAAGGTTATCATCACAGTGAGTTTTCTAAAGCTCATGCTCTACTGGCCGCTCAAGTCCGGGCTCAGGCCCGAGAGGTCTCTCTATCACATAGAGCAACTTCTCAGCTCCCAATACTATCATAGGTTCATTTCCCAGTCTGGAAAATTTACGCTGTTAAAGACATTCTCACCCAAGATTATGTCCCTAACGCTTATCTTTCCAGCCATTTTGATTGCTATAGTCCAACTATCCAATCAAATATTTCGGGTACACTCAAATGCAATGGTTACTATAGTCCAACTATATAACCAACTACAAATAGAGTAGTGTTGAGTACAGTCTAACTGTTCAAAGAAAACAATAAATGAATAATATTAGTCCAACCAATATATATAATAACGAGAAATAATAATAATAGAGTGCGCATATTAGCGAGTATTAAACGAAATTACAAATTTAATACTAGCCTCCCACTAATTTTCGACAAGCCTCTAACCCTCCGTTGAGTACTCGGGAAACCTAGTTTCGTAGTGGGCTAGGATCCCGTTAAATAATACACAACCTTGACTTTGGCCAACAAGTTGTATAAAATTTAACTAGATAGATCTCTAAGATCAATTGGATCCCATCCAATTCCTAGATCCTGTAGGTGGACATCCAAGTCCGAAACATATATTTAATATATTTCCTAACCTGTTTCCTCTGAATCAACTAAGCCTTGGCTTTGGCTCAACAAGCTTAATGATTCCAGTTAAGCGCGACCCATTGACAGTGGGAAAGCTTCGTAATCTACGTCGATAAACAAGAGTGACCTTGACTTTGGCCAACAAGTCACAATTGCCTAAGACATGCGATATTAATAAAGCTTTCATGGTTCAAACACATCCGCGATAGACAATGATCTTGACTTGGCCAACAAATCAAAGCCAATCTTGGATATTGAGAGCGAACCATTCAATGGAAGGAAACGCTTAATATTAAATACGAGGGTGTTTTCGTAAATTGGCAACCAACTTATTATCTTTGATTAGGTCTCATCATACACCCTTAAACATGCATTCTAAAAGCCCAATAGGTGCGATAAATATAATAATAATATGCAGATGGATATTCATATACAGTTTGTTCCTAGAACAAATCTCTCTCTTTTCTTTTCCTCTCTCCCGCTAGCACTTTACATTCTTCTATTTACCTAATTACATAACACTATAAGAAACCTCATTTACATTGAGGGGAATTGGTGAGAAGAGAAATACAATGAGAATAAGATGTGATAGGCTGGACACACAGGTCCAATTTCAAATAAATACAATATTTACAATAATTTTCAAAATTACCCCCACCCATCTAATATCCATTCGATATATATTATTCAAACAAATACATCCAAGCATTCACACATAGCATGTTGTCAATCAATGTAATCTAATTAATTAATTCTTCAATTAATGACCATCCAATGTTCATACAACGATTTGATTTGCGCGAGTCCAACTCGTTTAAGAATAAATACTCAAAGTAAGTATTCTTGAATTATATCGAACTATAATATTAAATCCAATTTAAATTGTATTCAATACTAATTCAAGTTTAATTCCAAATTAAACAATTACACTTATTCTATTATAATAATGCCTTTTTAGACTTAGATTCCAAATCCAATCCAAATGGTCTCAAAGGCCCATTTAGCATCCAATTCCAAGATCTTTGGGAAGCGACCGAAGAGATTCCTGGATATGTTGGCAGTAAATACGGTTATCGGACTATCCGAAAATGTGCTTACCCCGTACCATGTTCTCACCAATTTACAAGACATGGTTGGCTTCTAGCAAAGCACCGTGCCTACCCAATTCTCCAGAAATATTTGTCGAGGAATATCATATGTATCAGGCGTAGTGATGATAATATTATGTAATACGTAATACGATCCAGTATCAGATGTCACATGTTATGCATAGGGCTGGCTCTGTGTCTGCCCCGTACGAAGCATATATCTGATCCTGAGTAACTAATCTCTGTAATCGGGAAGTCATGACCTAGTCATACTATCTCGATAGCTGCAGCTTTAAGAGTATTAGTTTCGTATCATATATGATCATCATCTCCATATGACTGAAGTGATACTCCCATCTTGACATCACATCCAATACACTATGATTCTCAGTAAACCCAATACAGGCGTACACAGAACCTGTTAAAGCTCCAGACGACCAATACTAAAGTAAACTGATTGTCGCAAGTAATAGCGACGTAAGTCTCAGGTTAAAGATCACATACACCTACCCTGATTCGTATTCCCATAAACACATAGTCATACTCCAATGGGATTCTGAGTGGGTCTATCCAGAGCGAACTATTCCCGGTCCAATGGCTAACAGAACCTCTTATTACACTTGCATAAGTATCCAATACCTAAATATATAAGAACTATGCCGTTAAGCTTCCATAACGCGCACAAGTGTAATACTAGTCTATTCTGCATTATTAATGTCCAGTCTCGATAATACTTCGACTAGGGATATTTAATGATTAAACCGTTCGTGGATTAATACTTTCTTATATCTTATTAATCCAATTTAACCATATGGACTTTTATCATTAATATATATCCAAGTAATCTAATTACAATAATGATAAAATAACAATTTCCTTTTGTCACATAGATAATTTGTACAAAAACACAATGTTCTTTACAAATAGTGACGTTATGGGTCATAATTGTCCAACAGTTGCATGTTTAATGATATTTATTGCATATTTAATGGTCATATTTACATGTGCGGTTTTCGAGACAGATGCAATTGCATGTTATTACTAAAAATTTTCAGGTCTAATGGCTTCCGTTGCAAGCCTAATGGTATAGGTTTCATATTATAAAATATTTCATGTTTGTAGTTGGAAGTTGCATGTCTAATGGTATTTATTACATATTCAGTGATCATATTTACATGTGCGGTTTTCGAGGCAGATGTAATTGCATGTTATTGCTAAAAGTTTTAATTCTAATGGCTATCGTTTCAAGCCTAATGGTAAAGGTTTCATATAATAAAATATATCATGTTTATTGAAGGAAGTTGCATGTTTAATGGTAATTATTGCATATTCAATGGTCATATTTACATGTGCGATTTTCGAGACAGATACAATTGCATATTATTGCTAAAATTTTCTAGCCTAATGGTTTTCGTTGCAAGCCCAAAGGTAAACATTTCATTTGTAGGAAGTTGCATGTTTAATGCTATTTATTGCATATTCAATGGTCATATTCACATTTGCAGTTTTTGAGACAGATATAATTGCATGTTATTACTAAAATTTTCAAGTCTAGTGGCTTATGTTGCATGTTCATTGTTAAAGGTTTCATATTCGAAATTTTAAATATTTATTATTAAAAGTTTCATATTGAATGGTGTTTGTTGCATATTTCATGGTCATTATTTAATTTTTATATTTCAAGCATAAAAAATCTGCAGCATGTTTTATGGTTGAAAGTTGCATCTCAATGGTGAAATTGCATATCAATGGTGTCAAGTTGCATGTATTTGTTATATCTAACTATTAATTTTTATTCAATAATATGTTTAATGCTTCGATTTCAATCTCGATTTCGTGTTTAATGGTTATAAGTGAATACAAAAAGATGAAACATCACAGTTGAATGACCACAAGTTTATAATGTTGATATCTACTTATAATATTCGTTAATTACATATGCTAATGAGCATGTACATGAGTTTTATACTTATTGTTCCCGATTATAATTTTTATTCACTACGACAGTTAATGAGCATGAAGAGATATTTCTTAATGTTGATATTTACTTAGAATTAGGTATGTCAACGGTTGGATATCCAATCATTTTGGATGAAATCGAAACCAAATACAATATCTCAAACCAAAAAATTTAAAAGTTGGTATCCATATCTGTAACATCCCCGATCTGGGAGATGTTACGGGCAGGGAATAGACCGTACTATTTGCCTGAGCCTCTGACTCTTCAACCATAAACAACTACAAATACTCTTTTAATTATATATCATATGTATAAGACTGTTGCCCAAGCTTAACAACTTAACATGAAAACTCAACATCACTAACTGTATACATAATAACTCAAGATTTTACAATGACTATCACAATACATAGTCTAAACATAATTTATATTTGACTTTAAATGGACTATCACTCACTCTGACTTGGATTGGTGAACTTCATACCCTAGTGACTGTATTAGTATCTGTTCTTCCGAGCTCATCCTTAGAGAATACCTGCAACAACAGAAAACTGGGAGTGAGGGGGGTTAGACCGTTGTATGATCTAAGTGAGTGGACGATAAAACTGAAATACTATAATAAAAACATTTGGTTCTACAATAAAATCCAGAGATAACTTTTTATGAAAACTATTTTCTTTTTTAAGAATTCCGAACTCTTTTTTGAAGGTCTCATTTGAAAAATATTTCTGTAAAACTCATCTTTTCTGAAAATTTCTTATAAAAATGCCCATTTCTGAAAAATTTCCTTCTAAAAACCTTGTCTGAAAAATGATCTGAAAATTATTTCTGAATGCTGAAATCTGTCTCTGAAAAACCCGACATATGGGGGCGTTACGTATCGTCATCCCCCCATACGCCTAACCAGAGCCAGGAGTGCAAATCCATGACTTTGGAGCGTTACGTATCGCCGTCCCCCAAAACATGCCACTTATTTCCCTGAACTAGTGATCTTGGGGCGTTACGTATCGTCGTCCCCCAAGCCACTGAACTAGAACTGAGGGTGCTAATCAATGCTACCCTACAAGCTCTGAAACTAGGATCTAGGGGCATCTATCATCCCTAGTCCTGAACTAGGATCTGGGGGCGTTACATATCGCCGTCCCCCCAGTCCTCTACATGTGCACATGTGCTGTCCGTCAATTCATAACTGAGTAAAGTTCATACTGAGGTGGATTCTTACCTCAGGCCTCGAAAACCATAAAATCATAGTTTGAAAACATTTTTATTTGAAGCATAACTTAAAGCATAAAATGTCATGTAATAATTGTAACAAAAATCATCTAACGCCCTAAAGCGTAAAAGTAAATCTGTTGCGAAAACTACAAAATGAAAGTCAATTAAAAAGGACAGTGTCCATTCACTGTTAGGAAATCTGGCTGGCATTACTCGCTTGCTGAGAAAACTCCAGTTCTTGCGATGGTCTACATTGGATAAACTAGATTAGAAATGGACTAAGAAACGCACTATGGAATCAGGCTAAAATTTGCGTATTCAAGTAAGCGTTATCACTCTGTGGGTATCATACACATATCATGATGCAATATGTACATACGAATTGGTACGGGACTTATAGGGTAGCCTCTAGGGCATTCGGGTGAAACTTAGATGGTTTGAAACTGATTTGGGCAATTATTTGTTCACGCATTGCGACGCAAGATAGTGTGCATCGCGATGTGAATCGTCCAGAGAAGTACCTAAACTTTTACCGTGCGCGTCGCGACGCACAAACCTTTCACGTCGCGACGCGTAACACACCATAAGCATTTCTGGGAAAATTTCTAGATCGTGTTGCGATGCGAGGCTCTCTGCGTCGTGATGCAAGACCAAATTCTGGTATTAAACTCATTCTTTCACACTAAATTTGCTCAATAGTTTTCCCCCATACAATCCACACAAGCAAATAGCCTCAATAACCATCCAAAACACCACCAATAACATTCTCAACACTTCCTCACATCCATTCTATATACTCAATTAGTTTATAACTAAAATTTAGCAATTTGGGATTTTTCCCACACTCACTATTTCTTAACACAATCATAACTCACTCATCATCACATTCAAATTACCAATCATACTATATTCCACATTCAAATTATCATCATCACATTTAAATTAACTAAAAATACATAATTGGGTCAAGATCATTTTCTTACCTTTAATCATATTCCACCTTTATAACTAGGGAATCCATGCTCTCTTTTATCTTCTTAACTTGGCTTGGGTGGAACACTTCCTCTTTCTTTCTAGTTTCTTCTTCCTCTTCTTCTTCCTTTCTCCTACACGTTTTCTTCTTTCATTTTATTTTCCCAAAATATGGATTTTTGAATAGTATCTCCTTTTATAATTGAGCATAGAAAAGTGTATAATTTTGAAGAAGTTTATGGAATTTACTAGAATGCCCTCAGGTACATCGAAATTATTGTTCTGCGTTTTTGACTCACTTCTGGTCCGAATTTAGAAACATGATCAATTCAAAATTCGTAGATCTCGATCTCAGCTTTTTGACAATAGAAAATTCATAAAAATCGGAGTTCGTATGAGAAAGTTACGGCCCAAATACAATAGGCAGTCCAGAGTATAATATCATAGAACTTCGCATCGAAGTTTCGAAGAATTATAGTTTATCCCTAAAGTCGTTCCATGAATGTATACATGCTCAGACATATTTTATTTTACACAACACTCATTCCGCAACGTAACATTACTACAGTATGACAATAGTCGAGACTACTGGTCGTTACAATATCCGAAATCGAATGAAAATTTGGATATCCGCAACTGACCGAAATAACCGAAAATTAAAAAAAAAAGAAATATGAAATAATTTGAGAAATTAATCAATTATTTACTTATTCAATAGTTATCTAAAATATTATATTTGGTTATAATTCATAGTCGTTCGGATAATTACTAAAGTTAATGAGCATGAAGTGCAATTTTTAATTTTTTTCATAATTATTTTTTATTTAATATTAAAGCTAATGAGTATGAAAATGAATTTTTATTAATTACATAAGATGCGCATTTTTTAAATATATTTGTTGCCTTGTCATTTTTTGATTTACTTAATATAGTTATCATTTACTCCTATTGTAGATTATGTAATTGGCTTAAGATGGGCTTGTCAAATGCATGCCAAAAATCAAAAATAAAAATGGGCCAAAGATGGGCATGTGAGATTATGATAATGAAATTGGCCAAAGTATATTCAAGTATCAACCATGGGCCTCCTTATACTTATACTACTTCATCATAAATGGAAATTATAATTTGGTTATATTAATTTAAAGTTGATGTGATTCAATGTGATGCATGCTGAAGTTATTCTTCACCAACCACCCCCAGTAATAAAATTCATTCCAACTTCGAGGTACCTACATCCAGCTTGTTTGGTGTTTCTATATTCATCCGTTTCTTCAGTGTTTCTAGTTTCATCATCAAGTTCGGTGGTTCTGGCTTCATCAGCAAGCAAATCCCTTCATCAGCTTTCACCAGCAAGTTCGGTGGTTTTGGTTTCATCTGCAAGAAAATCCCTTCATCAGCTTTCATCAGCAAGTTCGATGGTTCTGGTTTCATCAGCAAGCAAAATTCCATCATCAGCGTTCATCAGCTTGTTCCGTATTTCTGGTTTCATCACCAACCAATTTCCATCACCATCTTTCATCAACTTCCTCGGTATGATTTAAAATGTATTTCAAATATATTATATTTATGCAAGTCATTTTTTGGATGGTTTATTAAACTTTGAAATTTATCATAGTTTTTTTTATTAAGTCTGATTATTTACTTAGTATATTATTTTTACTTCAGCTTTAAGGATGACTAAAACATCAGATACCGAAAGTATTTCAGCTTGGGGGTTCGACCTCAATGAATATGATTCCAGCCAATATTTCGGGGATATATCAGCCACTCCAACAAATGCTACAGACATCAGCAAGCTTCAACTTTCAAACAACACATATAGAGATAGTTCACTGGATCAATAAGTGTTGGTTCAGAATTTGATTCAGTCGAAGATGCCGAGGCATGGTATAAAACGCATTCTAAGTCTATTGGATTCTCCACTAGGAAAGATGAGATTCATTGAGATAATAAAAGTGATAAAATATCATTTCGTTCTTGGGTTTGCTCTTGCCAGGGTTATAGGTCAAAAAAATATTTGGAGAAAACTAATCGAGTGAGAGAACCCAAGGGCATTACCCGTAACGGTTGTCCAGTGGAACTCTGTATCAAATTTAATCATTCAAGAGAGAAATACGTGGTTATAAAATTTATGATGACCACAGTCACATGTTGGCAACCCCATATGAGACACAATTTCTTCGTTCCCATAGACATGTCAGTAATGCTGATTTTACACATTCTCAGGCATTGCAAAATGTAAGGGTTAAAGTCTATCAATTCATGGATTTTAAATCTGACCAGGTGGGAGGTTTTCATAATGTTGGGTTTGTGGGTAAAGATATGCAGAATAAACTTGATGCTAGTAGAAGTGTAGGTTTTTCAGAGACTGATTCAGAGGCTGCAATTGCTTATTTATCTGCAAAGGTTGATTTTGATATTGGTGTGTATTTCGAATATACGTTGAATGATGATAATCTATTGTGTAACTTGTTCTGGACTGACACTGTTGCACGATATGATTAAGAATATTTTATGGATGTTTTGGAATTTGATACGACATACAAGAAAAATGCATACAACCTACTTTTAGTTGTGTTCGTTGGGGTTAATCACCATTGAAGAACAACTATTTTCGGTTTTGCTTTACTCACTGATGAAACAGTTGAGTCATATGTTTGGCTGCTCTAGACATTTCTTACGCAATGCATAATAAACAACCTAAGTCAGTCATAACTGACAGTGACAAGGCAATTAAAACAGTGATGGGAAACTGTTCACATCATTTGCACTGTTGGCATCTTCAGAGGAATGCTCAAGTAAATATCAAGAAAGAAGAATTCACCAAAAAATTTAGCTCATTCATGTTCAATTCGTTATCCATAGATGAATTTGAAAGACAATGAGATAATTTAGTTTCTGAGTTGGGGTTGGAGAAAAATGATTGGGTTCAAAAGATGTACCAGAAGCGTGCAAAATGGACCTATACGTATCTTAAAGGTATTTTTTTGGTGGAATGCGATCGACACAAAGATGTGAGAGTTTAAATTCATACTTGTCTCGTTTCTTTCAAGTTAAGTTGAAATTGTATGATTTTATTCGACAAATATATCGTGCGTTGTACTGCATACGACATAAAGAAACAAAAGACGAGTTTGATTCGACCCATAGTAGTCCTGTATTAACGACACATCTGCATAGCATCGAAAAATATTATTCTGAGGTTTATACAAAGAATGTATTTCAATTGGTTCGGGAAGAAATAGCTTGTGAGGAAGCGTTAATTATGATCAATTGTGACAAGTCCAGTGGTTCTAATATCTATACAATTAATAAGTTTCAATGTAACATCCCCGATCCTGGTGATGCTACCGGCAGGGAATAGGCCGTACTATCCCCCTGAGCCTTTGACTTACTGACTGTATACATCACTATTTACTTATCTCAATTATAGTTTAACATGAGACCATTGCCCAAACGTATTTTAACATATAAGTACCATTTGACTCATGTCATGTACTCAACACTTCTCTACAATACAACCATGGCAATGAAACTTAAACATATTACAAATGAAATCTTTACTATACATTATGCAAAGTGCATGACTTTACATGACTCTAACTGAACTGTAACTCAATCTGGTGGACTCAGACCCTCTAATTACTGCCATCAGTATCCGTCCTCTCAAGCGTGTCCTCCGGATATCCTGCAAAATAAAGAAACTAGAGTGGGGGGATGAGGTTAGACTGTTTGAACGATCTAAGTGAGTGGACGATAAAAAGTGAAAACTGAAATACTATTGTGAAAATGTTTGGTTTTAAAACCGAAGTTCATAAATAACTTAATATGAAAATCTATTTTCTTGTCTGAAAACTCTGAACTCTTTTTCTGAAAATCGTTCTGAAAACTCTTTGTAAAACTTATCTTATCTAGAAATCTCTTTCATAACCTGAAAACGACTTCTTTTCTTTCTGGAAACCCTTTCTAAAACCTGCTTTTATGAATATTACTTATAAAATTTATGTTTTCTGAAAATTTTATTTTCTAAAAACCTTTTCTGAAAACTGCATCTAAAAACTATTTCTGGAAATCTGTATCTGTCTCTAAAAAACCTGACGAATGGGGGTATTACGTATCGACGTCCCCCCATACGCCTAACTAGAGCCAAGAGTGCAAACCCATGACTTTGGGACGTTATGTATCGCTGTCCCCCAAAGCATGCCACTCATTTCCTTGAAACTGGTGGTCTTGGGGCTTTACGTATCGTCGTCCCCCAAGCCATTGAACAAGAACTGGGGGTGCGGATCTATGCTACCCTCCAAGCTATGAATCTAGGATGTAGGGGCATCTGTCATCCCTAGTCCTGAACTAGGATATGAGGGCGTTACGTATCGCCGTCCCCCTAGTCCTCTACATGTGCACATGTCATCCGTCAATTTCAAGTCTGTAATAAGTTACATACTGAGGTGGGTTTTTCCCCATGCCTCGAAAATATAAAAATCGTGTTCTGAAAATATTTCTTTTCTAAATCATTATCAAAACATGTTAAACAAAGTATAACTGATAATCAAATTGGCTAACGCCCTAAGAGCGAAAAATAAGTCTGATATTTACTATGATATAATGAAATCAACATAAAATAAAGTGTCCACTCATAGATTTCAGGATTTGGCTGGTGCTGAATTCCTTCATCGAAGAATATTGTGGTTCCTAGGGGTATTCTATAATCGAAAACTTAATTAGCTTATAAGTCATAAGATAGGTTTCGGAACTTAACTAAAATTACTTATACATTTACATGTCATAGCTACAAAGCTTAGCATGCTTGTGTATTGATGAAATGTATGTATACAAACATATAAGAGACATACAAGACGACCTCTAACATGCTAGGTGAATCCGAAGTGAGCTGAAACCGATTTGGGTAAATTTTATTCCACGCGTCGCGACGCTACCCTTGGGTGTCGCGACGCTCCCTCATGCAGGCAATTCCAGTGAGCATTTTTGTCTAAGCATCGTGACGCAAAGCCCTGGGCGTCGCTACGCGCCCAATTCTAGAACCGATCTATGGAAAATTCCCAGTATGTGTTGCGACGCTGGGCTTGTAGCGTTGCGACACAAGGCCAAAAACAAGGCTTGTCATCAATACTTCATGTCTATTATGATCAAAACACTCCACATGCTTCCATACCACAATTTTTATTCAACGATTCTACAATCCTTAATGCAACTACTTGCTAAACTAACACTCCTTAGTCCACTTAACTCTTTTATCTCAAAGCCTCAATTAGCTAAACACTTAAAAGTTTCAAATTTTTTTTCCTTCTTAACACCATCAATTTCCATGCCTATTAACCACTTAAATGCATTCCTAATGTGCTATTATTATGCATATAGTATCATATCAACAAAATTTATCAATTCATGATTTGGGTCAAAATGACGTTACCTTAAGCTACTAAATTCCCATCTCCCTTCAATTATATTTTTAGTGTGTTAAAATTTTCAATAATAAAGATTAATGACTAGGGAAATATTTTTAGTGTAAAGTTGTTCAGTTTGGTCTTGTATGACAAGATTCTGGAAACTGGCTCTGCCACTTGTTAAGATTTGGGTCAGTGAGAGAGAGAGGGTTGAGAAATATATAATCAGATTGCAACCTCTTTGTGTAGCCCTCTACTTTAGGTGGTAAGAGATAAAGCAGTGCTTCAGTTTGGAATTATACATTTCCTATTAATCGCTTGACCTTATAGATGGTGTCTTTAACACAAGGTTTAGATGGTTGCATTCAGCTAGTTTGAGTGATTATGTGAAAAAATTGCCTTTTTCCTAGATATGCAAGGCCATTATGTGATTTTCACAAGAATGGTTTGGGTTATTGATACTGGTTGAAATGAAAAAGGTATGGTTCTACTCTATGCTTTAAATGAGGGAATAATTTACTGGATTAGCTTCTATTTATTGTATTTTTAGTGTGTTAAAATTTTTGATAACAAAGATTAATGACTAGGGAAATATTTGTAGGTTTTTCAAGTGATGGTCTAACGTCATTTACGTATCCAATGCCATCGACCCCAGAAACATTTGCAGGTATTACTGATTTGATATTTTTAGAATTTTTGATTACCAAAATGAATAAACATGGAAACATTTGCAGGTTTTGGTAGTGAAAGCAATATTTTTGGAACATCTTCAGTTCTGTTACGAAAACTGCACATGGTGGCCTTACTCCATGAAGTACTATATTCAATATTTGGATTACATGTTTGGATACTCTAATCAATATGTACCAATATTTTTGGACAAATATTTTTGGATATTGTAATGGCAGGTTTACAGACCTCACACGTTAATCATTGTAATCAAAATGTATCAATATTTTGGATGTAATCAATATGTACCATAAGAATCTAATAGAACCAATATGTAATCAATATGTACCATAAGAATATTTTGTACTGCATACGGCAAAAACAAAATGCATTCATAATTTTCAGTAAATGCCTTCAAAATTTTCAGCTACATTTGACAATTTTTGAGTCTACAGAAATGCATTCACTATTTTCAGTAAATACATTCAAAATTTTCAACTACATTAGACAGTTTTTTAGTCTACAATAAATGCATTCACTATTTTCAGTAAAAGCATTCAAAATTTTCAGTTATATTACACAGTTTTTGAGTCTAATAAAAATACAACATACAACTAACGCAAATGTCAATCCTTTCTCCATAAACAACCTTTCTTTTTAGTTTTCTTTGCCATTCTAGCTGTCAAATTCGGAGGTTTCACTCCTTGTATTTACAATGAATTCAACTGTTGTTGTATGTTATATTCTCCCACCGCTAATTGTAAGACCTTATCACGTTTGTCATTCAACGGAGAGTCTATAAGTTGCAACACAATTGTAATCCTTGCTTCCTGCGAGTCATGCCGTTCCAAATGATATAAAACAAGTTAAGGAAACTAGTAAGTATATATACCACCCAAGAAACTGAACTCGGTAAATATATACCATCCAAAACAATCTCATCATACAAATCAAGCCTAACTAAACATAAGCAGTAGCAGTAAATATATAATCTAAACTTGTAAGTATATATACCACCCAAGAAAGTCAACTCAGTAAATATATACCATCCAAAACAGTCCCATCATACAAATCAAGCCCAACTAAACATAAGCAGTAACAGTAAATATATAATCTAAACTTGTAAGTATATACCACCCAAGAAACTCAACTCAGTAAATTTATACCATCCAAAACAATCCCATCATACAAATCAAGCCCAACTAAACATAAGTTGTGCTGGTGCCGATTCCCGGAGTATCCATAAATTTAATAATATAGATCCCACAATCATACCCGTTGGGTTGGGTTGGAACTCCTATACCACTGCACACTTGGAAAGTCAAGAAGCTCCATGGTTCTGTGAATGTATTCAATATATAACTATGGAATAACACAAGCGCTTGCAACTAAATGAAAAAATAATTTGGTTATAATCAAAATATACCGCATAATAGTCATACAATCAAATGAAAAATAATATATTATAAAAGTGAGATGAAATTACAATAATATTCACTTGGTTTTGTCGTTTACGTAATCAACGACCACTCCGCAAAGAATCCCAAATCTCACAAACCTTTTCTTTAATCTTAATCAATAATATGTACCAATGGAAATCTCCATCGTGGATTGGCACAAATATCTATCGAAAAGTAAACAAGATAAAAGGTTGCAATTAAGAAATACTAAATAAAAAATATAAATGAAGCATATATATACTTGACCTGTTAGCATCTTTGCAGAGCAGACATATAATGATCTTTCAATTGGGAAGCTCTATGAAACGAATCATATTGTGCATCTCGTTCTTTCCATTTGCTACGTATTCATTTATGGATTCCAGAAAAAAAATATTATTACTTGGAATTAGATAAAAACAAAGTAATGAAATGAAAATAATATATTTAATGATAGAACAAAAATACTAACAGTAAAGGTTGTCGGTAAAAACCAATTGATTGGTTCTGTAGTTCTTTTGAAAGACTCCTCTATGGTGAGGTACTCAGCCTTCATGCAAATGACCTAAGCAATAGATCAATTATTATTACAAACATAAATATAAAAATCATAAAAATCAATAGACACAACCTCGCCTTGAAGTGGTTCACCAGAAAAAAGTGATAACAAGCTATCCCGAGTGATATGTTCATGACTTGTCCGAACAATAATCTCACTGCAAGCAACCCGTAAAATATTTAAAAAAAAATATTCAATCCAATATAGATATATTGAATTGAATTTAGTCTCTGGTGGTAAATGATTTGTTACATTTTCCCAGCAAATTTATTAAAACCATATTGAATAATCTTGAAATGATCAGTATTTACTGTCTTATTGACCAAAAAAAGACTAGCTCTAAATTTTGACACTGCGCCCGTTGAAACAAGATCATATGGGGATAGCTGATAAGACCCTGGCTTTCTGTTTCTGAGTGGTCAAGTAGGAATTAAAGACATGTCAGACTCTGGAGCCTCTGCCTTCTGTCTAACTATATCCGTAGAGGACTAGATGAAAGAAAATAAATCACAAATTAGATTCAAATAATAACAATGAAAGTAAAAAAAAAAAAAAACATATAATTGATTTTATTCACACCTCGTCCTTTAGAAGGGTGTAGAATGGTTTAGGCTTGGTAATTGATTCATTAAATGCTGCTGCAAGCTTATGCTTCAACTTGAATGAGTCGTCAAGAGAGAACAAACTGATATTAGTTGGTTTTTTATCATCGGCATTGACTTCCTTAGCCTCAGTTGGCTGTACACCTTCAAAGATAGGGACCAACATCGTTTCATGAGTCGGACACGTTTGTTCTCCACAACCATGTGAATTTAGCTCTAACAAACAAGATTCTAATTTATCAATCCTTTTGTCAATGAATCCATTTTAGATTCCATCAATTTCATGCCTTGAGAGGTTTTTTAGCATGTTCTCCTATAGTTTCCTCAATTCTTTTTAGGCTTGTCATGACTGGATCGAATTCTTTCCTTGCAGGTACAAAACTGTCTTGGTGGCCACTCTTATTCCTCATAGGAACCTAATTAAAATTTAAAAATAATAATTAGTTTTTAATGATAACTTGAAGCATACAATAAAAGGAAATTATTAAACGAATAATACCGCATTAATCCCGAAACCACCAAATTTTTTCTCCCATTGAAGAAATTTTTTAATATCTGTGGCAGTCCACTGCATGATAGGCCAGCCATTCCTCGGTGAAGAGAGTTGGTAAGTAGAAGACGACATGTAGAAAATCTGCATAAACAAATAAATGCCAGAATGATAAACATGGACTACATTTTGGTAGCACCAACATGAGGAAATTAAAGAGATCAAAATTTATTAATTCCATACCATTAAAAATAAAACACATCCTCTAATTGAAGAAATTTTGTTTTCATTGACCTTCTTTATTCCATTCCATAAAAACTGAAAACACCAGGTAGCCCAATTTTTAAATCTAATAAAGTTGACATCTTTCAATGCATGCATGTAATATGGGTTGATGTACGAGGCAAGAGTAGGACATATAGTAGTACTGATAGCAAATAAACAAAAAAGGATACATAAATCATCATCTACAGTGGTAATAGTGCTTAATCTCTCAATCACAATTGCTATTGGGATGCCTTTCTTAGTAGTACAATACTTGGCTCTTAAATCAGTTATGTCATTATCTTCCCCGTAAGTCTCAAACTTGGAACCCCCATCCTCAATACCAATAACAGCAGCGAAAGTATCAGCACTCAGACTGTATTCTGTTCCATTAAGTGTTATTGTCCCTCTCTCCACGTCACATTGTTTAACCAACCATCTACATAATTCTTGTCTCAATCTCCCACATTTGAGACCCAAGAGGCTTCCAAACCCAGGTTCTCTTACAACTTCTTCTTGTTCAACAGTAAATGTGGAAACCATATTCGAGAATCGGGTGACACTACATCTTGATAATCCTTTATAATTAGCCTTTTTATCTTCTACCTCATCCTCCACTGGATCACCTAATAATACACGAGGCCACCTTTCGTGGTTGACAGATTCCTCATTATACTTGTTCACAAAAGCTACTTTCTCTTCCAAGCTCATTTTCTTCCAATTAGCTCCTATGTGACCTTTTATCTATAACCAATAATATAGTAAAGGTTAATAAATCAAACTATAAAATTAAATAACAAATATAAGTTAAATCGTAGTTTGCATACCTCTTTGGTCAGTTTAACACCTTCTTCTTTCATCCGATTTGATTCACACTTGCTGTCGAGACAAGTAAAATCAATTTTGTATGTAAATCATCAAATAAACTTATTTCACTATTGAAATTATTTGGTTAACTAGTAACTTACTAATAATAGCACCAGTCGTGTTTGCCTGGTCAATGGCGCTGATCATTTATTTCATTCCTCTTTCATTTAGCCATTATGTTTACAACAAAGGACAGAGATGATGGACTAGAAATACATCAACAATGATAAGTAATCTAATTTAAAGTTGAAAAAAAGCTTCACAAACACGTAAAATGTCAAGCTTCACAAACATGAAAAATGCCAAGAAACATTGTATTTGTACACACAACGACTATCAACTCCCAAAGATTTAGAATTCAATAACACAATTATCACTAAGCAGCCAGTGACTAGCCCTCAAACAAACGATTAAAAATACACGAAAAAAGGGTAAGTAAGCTAATTTCAATGTGCAATAAAAATTGTGCTTGATTTGGTTGTTATTTTATAGCTATTTCTACATGTAAAATTGGTTTTTATTTTCCAAAAAAAGTACAAACTAGACAAATTTATTGACAGATGTTTCTACAAGCGATAATTCACCACACTATACACGAAAGCTTGACAGGCAACGACAAGCAATATAAAAGAATTTTAAATTTTAATGCCTAATTTGAAAATATATATAGTCCACTATTAAGCTTAACAAAAACATAGTCCACTATGAAGCTTAATAAAAATATAGTCCAATGTGTACACATTCATAACTTTTTCACAACATCATTATAATGTCTAATCTGAAAATGTCCAAATCTTTACAAAAGCATATCTTTCCTCGATGAAAAATGGCAAGAAACATTGTATTTGTATATAACAAGAACTATTCAATAACCAAAACCAATACAGTTACAAATTTTTGGTGATGAAATTAAACATAACATGCTTAACTAGAAAAACCAGAATATGATTAACCAGAGAAGATAAACCAGAACAACTACAGTAATCAACTCCAATATTTTAAAGATTATGAGTTATTAAGCCTACAAATGAACACTACAAAAAATCAATAAGTGCATGTGTGCATGTGTGTTTTGCGGTAAATATGAAGAAAAATTAAATAAAAGATTAAGGGAAATGACTATTAATTAAGAATTTTTTTAAAGAAATGGTATTAATTTTAGAATGAGGCTAAAATTAAATAGGATATAATCATAATCACTGATTATTATTTAAAAATATTTTTTGAATGCTGAAGATAAAAATTCTTTCATAAATTTATCATCTGAACGAAAATTTTTAGATAATAAGCTACGAATTAATCAAAAGAAGAAGACGTACAAGGGACTAAGAGAGAGAGTTTACCGTTAGGGTTTCGAGAGCAAAATGACATAGTTTGGGAGGTTGATTCTTGCTTTGCAGCGGGACTTGCAAAGCGACTTGCAGTGCGGTGACCAACGATGGGATGAGAAACAGCAACGGCGTGAGTAGAGCAGAAGAAATGATGAGGTGAAAGAGGAATTAGGTCAAATAGAAAGAGGGAGAACTGAGACTGATGAAGTGACTATTGAGATGAACCAATTTATAATTGAAACCGGTTAAGAAAAGTTTATGGTTACTTTCTATTTTTTAACTTTTTAATTTTTTTTTTATTAATCCAACGGTCAACATGCCACTGGGTATGAACATTTTAAAATGTATCACTTAAGTCCTTTTGAATTCAAATTTATTTCGTTCAAGTCCTTGACTAAATTTCAACTTGAAAATAATTAATAGAACAAATACATTTTATTTAGATTAAATTGAGTTGTCCCTGATAAGCGGAAAATATAACAATATTTACCGCCCATTTTACTTAATATTTTGTACAGTTTCTCAAGTTTTATGAATATTTTGATGTGTTTTTTGTTTATTTTGCAGATAAATAAAGTATCGGGACTCAAAGGAATCAACTCGGGGCTAAAACGATGAAAAACTGACAAAAAAAGGATACGTGCGCTTGTGCAATACGTGCACTTGCGTATATAAGTAGCATTAATAATTAATAATTATAAGAATTAAGTCCTCATGTGATCAATATTTTTATATTACTTGTGCGATACATGCGCTTGCGTATAGTGAGTTTATCGAGGATCAAGTTTTTGGCGCCTTTACCGGGGACTTATTTTTCTTGCATTATTAATTTTGAGGCTATATACTTTACTTGTATCCAATTTTCTTTCTTTTTTTATCTTTAATTTTTATTTGTTTCTTTTATTTTCAGATGGCTGAAAATGGATCATTATTGGGTGATAGAAGCATTAAGAGCTTTAAGAGGTGAAGATACACCCCATATCAGGGAGACACAGTCCGATTTTCTGAGGCATGTTGTCCATCCCAACAACTATCAGTGGATGTCAGAGAGAAATAACACAACATTTTCTCCAACCTTTCAGAACACAATGATAAGATGTGAGATATGTGATGGTAACCACCATAGTAATCATTGCATGTTCAACTACAATTCGGGGTGGCATAATTATTAGAGACCTTCATATATAGAACCAACATATTTCACTGAACCACATTATCTTTCTTATCCATCATCAACGTATGATCTTCCTCAAGAACCAGAACCATAAGAGGAAGAACAAATGATTGACATGCTCGAGACACGAAAAGAATGGTTGGCTAACATGCTCAAGAAACATGAAGCTAAGTATAATGCAATCTTTCTGAGTCAAACAGTAATATTACAGAGAATGACAGATCAATTGAGACAATTAACTGACAACCAGAGCTACATACCTCAAGGAGCATTTTCAGATGACACTGAAGAAGCCTTTGAGTACCAAGAGTTTCAAAATGACACCTTAATAGGGAAAGAGGTTGAGCAGTACAAAGAGTCAGAGGTATCAGAACCTGAACAAGCAGAGTCTCAAATTGATCTGGATAATTCTCTTATAGCTGATTGCATCTATAGGGAGAAACAAGTAGAAGAGCTGCTAGTACCATCCACACCTACAAATGAGGAAGAAACTCTGAATCCTCAAATTGATATTCTTGAAGCATGCATTGCGCAGATGTCATATGAAGAGCTACATACTGAAATTCGAAAGTACATATGTGAATAAGTGGTGGAATAAGATGAATGACAGAAGCAAGAGCAAGTGTGGGAGCATAATGAAAACCTCGGGACACCAGAGGAAACAACACAACATTGGGGAGAAGATATCGAGGACGCCGCCCAGAAGCTTGACAGAATGGCACAACCATTTAAAGTCAAGCATCATATGAGACCGTCTGATATATTTTCTTTTCTTTCACAAACCTATGGAGCTATAAATTTAAAGAAGGTGGCGCGAGCACTGAATCAAACGAAATTATTTTGGCCACCTCATTTTTGGAAAAAGCGCTGGAATAACAACGCACATGGAATTATCCTCTATAGGACGTCCAAAACCACACTGAAGCCTCCTTGAAGGACGGTCTTCGGTCACGTCAGGCTGAAGACGTTAAATTTAGCGCCGCGGGGAGGCAATCCTTACAATTTTTTATTTTTATTTCTATTTTCGCATTGTGCGTACACATGTTGTAGAGTTTTTAATTTTGTGTGTTATTTTTGCAGGAAAAAAAGCACAGATGAAGCATTTAAGGTAGAGCAAGCTAGTGAAGACGGAAGCTATCAAGGAATGGTGTCTGAAAAATCACGAAGATAAAATTCCAATTCATTAGAGATGGCTTGAGTAATGAGTCTTTTGATGACATATCATTGACTCTTGAGACGCATCCCAATGGATATGTGTTAGGGTGCTCGGAGCGCCAATCCGGATCGTATTTATGACCGATTGATGAATACGAGCAATACCTTTTTCCATAATATTACTTATTTATGGTAGCACCTCTTGTCTTTTATTATTATATATTTGATCTAATTCATTAGATTGAAACTAAATCGTGTTTAGTGATATATATATTAGACAAAGACCCGATAATATATAATGTAGTACGCAATTACAATGTAGCTTGTAATTGACATTGGGAAGCGTTACTACTAGAAATATATTATCAAATTAAGTTCCTGGTCAAGATTTACTGACACGGGTCGGTTAGTAAAATCCACTGAGACCAATACATGTCGTATATCGGACTTGGTCCGATGGTTTATCCCAATGAACCATGAGTCTCAGAAGACTCGTATAAACGTGTAGTTGTTTATTTGATAAACACTGAATGACTCACCGAAGATTACCTAATAGATGGTATACAACCGTCAATAGGAATCTTCTCGGGTTGAGTAACATAGTGATTCTTTGACTTGAGATACCACTGTGAATATATGAGTTATCCTCCACACTTAGATGACAGTCACGTCACCGATCTATTAAGATCAGACCTCCGCCTGTTCGTTGGTTGTGGACTCATGCTCATGATATCATGTGTGTATCAAGATAGGATCTGTCATTCCTGTGTACAGGGCATAAGTATTCATTATATGATTAGCGATCTGTTAAATCCATGGTCATGGTATACTTCGGAAGTAAGTTCCGAGTATTTTTTAGAAGATTGCTAATAGTTACGTCGACATGATTATACATATAAAGATTTGATGTTTATATCTATATCTCTGGGATAATCCGGATACCTTTGAAGGAAGGATTATACGTATGCAATGACCTCGACTTGTATGATTCAGCAAGTTTATCTGTGGTCGTCATAATTTACGGGTCGTCATAATTTACGGGTGGGTGAGTTACAGATACGAAATTAGATTTCGTGACGGATATGCCTGAATCTAGAGAGTCTCACTAATGAAATATACTCGTAGAGCACTAGGGCAACTTTTATGAATAATGGAGATTATTTATAAGTCGTTTAACGTTTAAACGAAAAATACATGCAAAATGACCTAACGGCCATTTCCTAATTAATGTGTATTTGTATTTAATATTTAATTTTATTAAATACACATTAATTAATTATCAAATTATGATATTTGACATAAATCATTGATATATGTATTTGAGATATTTAATGTAAATATAATACATATATTTAAGATATTTGTATTTAATTTATTTAATTATTTAATTGTTAAATAATTAAATTAAATTTAAAATAAATATCTTTACCTTGATTAGTGTTAGGAAATGGCATGATTTGGTTGGTTCACTTGTAAAGCTTTTCTTTAATGATAAAGGTTATCATTATTAACAAGTTAACTTATTCCAATCAAATTAAAACAAAACAAAATAATTTGTTATTTATTTTTGGTCAAGTCTCGGCCAAGGGGTGGAAAATAAAATGGAAAGTTTAGAGGTCTCACGGTAATTAATGATAAATCTGATTTTTCAGATAAAAATTAAGTTTTTATTTATTGAGTAATTAGAATAAATTGGTTTATTTTAATTGCCCAAGAAAAATATTTATCGAAAATTATTTCAGAGTGAAAATACGCGAAAACGGCGTTACCAGGTAACTGTTAGGGATATGCCCTATACCCAACTTGTGGATGGGCTATATGTACATGTATTCGTAATATTTTCATTAATTAATAAAATGGCAATCTTTATTATATGTGTCTTACATAACTTATATGAATCATCAACACTGTAATAAAGCCCTTGGAGTAATAAGACGATGGCTTCCACGCCTTATGAGAATCATTACTCTTAAAGTCATAGTTTTGTGAATAATCTGGGTGTTCACAAAGCGGAGAGACTAGCATGATGATATGATCCGCCCTTAAGTGGGGTAGCCGATCTCATAGGCTACTAGCGGATATCCGTCCACTTGGTGTATCACATGGATGCATGAGTTGCTCGTGTCTATCGAACTGACCACCGAAAGTTTTCATATGGAGTGTTTATCCCGTGTGTCTGTGAGAACTTTCATGTATCGATTATATGATTAGTCCTTAGACTTGAGGTCTTTACAATCTTATGTGTGGATCAAATAACTTTGACATTCTCCTTCCCCGGTTCAAAAGATCCGGTCATAAGGGTATGATTGGGTCATTTGTTGTGAAACACATGAAGTTTGTAAATATCTACAGAGAATCGCCACTCTCTCGGATAATATTTTCTTATAAGAGTAGTATTCCAGTTCGTGGGTTGATATGTGTGATCAGTGCTTGAGACTGTGGCCACATCAGAAGAATCATGTGAGATTCTTGGGTTAGCACGATTCATGACACTATCAACATCATACCTTTGACCATATGGGTAGACATTTTCCGTACCCTAGGTCAATAGGTGGGGATACAGTGAGGCGATGGACCGTATCATATGTAAATCACATACAGAATGGGTATATATATATATATCTTTCCTTCTCATTTGGGGGCCTTGTCTTGTTGCTAGATGTCAACCTTGGTCATTGAAATCGAACGACCATCTGATCGCAGGATAATTTTTGTTTGATTAAATTATGACGATTCATTTCATGTCCAACTTGTGGGGAACCCAAAAGGTCACACACAACAAAGTCGAAATCAATGGTTAACAGTGCACAGTACATATTTAACAGCATATATGATTGCTGTAGGAATTGTTCATAAATGATTCAATGTGTTTAATTATTGAACAGATCATTTATGAGGTTCCATAGTGGCTTATGGATTGGTGAATGACGATAGGGGCACTTTGGGAATTGGAATTAAAAGATAATTTTTTTTTACTATTCACGTGAATAGTAACGCGTGAATAGTACCACGTGAATAGTAAAAATTTTTTTATTTAATTTTGTTATTTGTTTTGAATTATAATTCGGCCCAAACTCTTATTAGGGTTTTTTTAATCTCATTAAACCACTAAATTAAGATCCAATGGCTAAGATTAAATTGGCTTTTATCCCACATCGGATTCTTAATTAATTTTGTTGTCTTTGGAGCACTATGTAAACCCAAAAAATTCTTCACAAATTTTTGCACCAAACCTTTCAAATCTTGGGTTTATATAAGTGAGCAACTCTAAAGTTTTAAGAGGAAGCCACTGATTTTGAGGATCTTTAAGTCTAATTGACTAGAGGAACCTCGAGTTAAAAGTTTTGAGGTATTTGCCTAGGCTAGCACCAAGGGCAAAATACCCGTGCACTCAAGGCGTAGTCTTGCCGTTGAGTTTTGGCTTTGGTGTGTGCATCTTTGGAGGCCACACACTTGGGTGGCTCTTTGGAACGTGGAAGAGCTTGCTGAGTTCGAGAAAAGCTTGTAGATTGGAAGGAGGACTGGAGGAGTCTACGGTTCAAGTAAGTCTTTTTCTTTCTTTATTTTAATTAGAGTTCTTATGATAGTTAGCATGTTTAGGTTTATGTTCTTTGCATGTTTTATGAGTTTTATGCTTAGAATATATAGTAACATGCCCAGTCTTGTAGAATAATACAAACAAATGAGTCTTGGGCAAGGGAAAGCGACATCATAATTTTAATCATTTAATTTGCCGTTGCGCACTCGCGGCCGCGTCCCTACAGTGGTATCAGCGCGCCGTTTTTTATTTTGATTAGCTCTCACTCATTTGAACTTGAAATTGGGTGTTTAAAAGCTCGTTGGAAAGCGAACACCCTGACTTAATTTTAGACACAAGTTTTGCATGATTTGGTTAATATTGGAATTGTGAAATTACATTTAAAGTTCACGCGTCTGCAAAAAAACGTGAATAGTAAATTTATTTGAATAAAATAAAATGCAATATCATAATTAAATATTAATCAAAGTTATTTAAAGCCTAAAATAATTCCAACATATTAAAACTCATATGCTTGATGATTCTATGTATGATTAGAATTGGCATGATTATTTTAGGGTGCAAGCATCTAGAGACTTTCTAAGAAATAGAGAGTGTATTGTTTATCCTTTAGCGAAGTAATTATTCCGTGATGAACTTAGAGATTTATTACCTTTAAGGCTAATAAATATAAATCACTTGTTTATAATAAAATATATTATAAAAGATACAAGTGGGGTGGGACCAAGGCGTTAATAAAACTTTTCAAACTAAAGTTAATTTAACCAAATGTATTATTAGAGTTAAATAATGATTTGGTGTCTTCCTTCACTCACTACCTTTTTATAGCCAAAAGGAAAAGCTGTGAAGACATCTAGATAATCATTTACTCAAAGCTTACCTTAAAGCATATTTAAAGTGTTGGAGTAATTTGGAGGATTTATTGTTTATTCATGTCACCAAGGCGATAAGAGCCTAAGAAGTAAGGTTATTTAAGAGAGTTCGCTCCACCCTCCATCTGGGGAATTTTCAATGGAAGAATCCATTTGACAGTTATTCATTTAAACTTGCTAAAATCCTCAATAATAATTTAAGTCTAAAATTTTCCTCTCATTGTAAAGTATAGACCCAAAGAGCTTAAACCGTATTGGCAGGACTAGGCTTTACCAGACTGATCAATACCAATTTGTCCCTAAATCGTACTATTGACAATGGTTTGACTTTTCTAAGTCATAAGACACAGCGACCCTTAGGCATGGTCTTATAACTTAGTGGCAAAGATTGGGTGTCCACAAGGACTAGCATAAGCTATGGCATGTTTGATTGCCCAACCCAATGATCAAGGAATTGTGATTTATATCATAAATTGGTTGGGAACCTACCTAATTATCGTATTTTATAACGACCGGCCCTAGTCGGAGTTATGAAATGATGATAATGGGATCCTTGCCCACAAGAAATCCATCATATTGGGGTTGATGTGATTTACTTAAAATTTTAAAACAATTGAGTGGGAGCAAATTCATAATATTAAAAGCCTATGTTATTATGAAACTTTAATGAAAACATATTCCTAATTTTAACATTCTCTCTTAACAGGTGGGTTAAAATATTTCACAAACATTCAAATGGAAAACAGAGTATCACTTCGTTCCATCCTTGATGAGCATAAGCTCAAAGGGGACAACTACAATGACTGGTTTAGAAACCTTAAAATTATCTTACGATAAGAAAAGATTTTCAATGTTCTTGAAAGACCATTTCCCTCTGAACCCGCAGAAGATGCTGACCAAAATACATTCGATGCTTGGAAGAAACACGTCGATGATGATGAGCAAGCAGTTTGCATAATGCTTGGCTCTATGTCGGACGAACTTCAGAAAGCTCACGAAGATATGGATGCTCAAACCATCATCTTTCACTTGAAGGAGTTGTATGCAACTTCCGTTCATACTGTGAGATTCCAAGTGTCATGTGCCTTATTCCAAACAAGGTATAAGGAAGAATCTGTTAGTGGACATGTGCTTAAGATGATTGGCCACATTGAAAAATTGGCCAACCTCGGGTTCATCATGGATAATGAGATATGTCAGGATCTAATTCTTCAGTCCTTACCAAAAGAATTCTCTAACTTTATTATGCAGTTTCATCTGTCTGATAAAGAAGCTACTTTAGCAGAATTGCACAATCTGATAAAGCAAGTAGATAATGACTTGAAACCGGAGCTTAAAACCTCCGTCATGCTTACAGGTACGGACCTGAAGCCACGAGGCCCAAAGAAAATTAAGGGCAAGGTAAGGTTCCAGATCACCTAAAGCCCAATGGTAAGGTGGAGAAGAAAAATGGAAAAGGGAAATGTTTCTTTTGTGGAAAGAAGGGTCATTGGAAGAAAGACTGCAGATCCTTGAAAGCCAAGGAAGCTAGGGAATCCCAAGAAGCCCAATGCTTCAGGTATGTTGTATATGATTGAACTATATTCTCAAAACTCTGAACCTTCTACTTGGGTGCTTGACACCGGTTGTGGGACTCACTTGTGTAACAATGTGCAGGGCCTGAGAAACAGTAGGAGACTCCGTCATGGGGAGGTTGACTTATGCATGGGTAATGGAGCAAAACTGGCTGCATTGTGTGTGGGGACTTATTCATTAGTTTTGCCGAATGGTTTAGTTTTAGACTTAGAAGATTGTGTTTATGTACCTTCTCTAGTAAAGAACATCATTTCAATTTCTTCTTTATGTAATAAAGGCTTTTCATGCCTAATAAGTTGTAATGAATGTTTATTTCAATGAAATAAAATATTGAGATGATATTTTGAATAATGGTATCTATGTCTTACAAACTAACAAAGAATGTTCAACCTCTAATATATACAATGTTAACTCGAATAATCTCAATGAATAACTTCTATGGCACAGTCGTTTAGGTCATATCAATGAAACAAGATTAACTAAGCTACATAAGGATGAGTATTTCAAACCCTTAAAATATAAACCTTATGGAACTTGTTAGTCTTGTTTACTTGGTAAAATGACCAAATTACCCTTCAAAGGTAAAAGACAGCATGCATCGGAGACATTATAACTCATACACTCTGATGTATGCGGACCAATGTCAGTCACCGCTAGAGGTGGATTCTCCTACTTCATTACCTTTATCGATGATCACTCGCGATATGGGTATGTGTACCTTATGCGGTACAAATCTGAAGCCTTTGAGAAATTCAAAGACTTCAAAGCTGAAGTAGAAAACCAGCTTAATAAAAGTATTAAGTCACTAAGGTCTGACCGAGGTGGTGAATACTTAAGCAACGAATTTCAAGATTACTTGAGAGAAAACGACATTGTTTCCCAGTGGACTCCTCTGGGAACTCCACATCATAATGGGGTCTCCAAAAGGAGAAATCAGACATTATTAGATATGGTCCGATCAATGATGTGAAACACGGATCTACCTCTTTCTTTTTGGGGTCTTGCTTTAGAAACTGCTGCAACACTACTACTAAACCAAGTTCCTTCCAAGACTGTTAGTCAAACACCATATGAGTTATGGTCTGGGAACGTCATAGTCTTAGTTATCTAAGAGTTTGGGGATGTGACGCATATGTCAAGCTCACACAAACTAACAAATTGGATGATAGGGCAGTTAAATGTAAGTTTGTAGGATATGCCTTGAACTCAAGAGCATACGTGTTCTACGTCCCAAATGAACAAAGAACATTTGTATCACGAAATGCTAAATTTCTAGAGAATGAATTCCTTCTCAATAAATATAATAGGAGTAGACTCGACCTCGATGAGGTACGAGAAGAACAAAATAACATAGAACTAAACCCCAGGCCCCTCAAAAGGGCAGCGCCTGAACAACCACAAGGTTATGAACTCAGAAGGTCTGGAAGGGAAAGACATGAGCCTGAAAGATATGGTTTCCATATTGATGAGGAACATGATCAGGTCATTGATAATGACGATCCCACCAGTTATGACGAAGCAATGCGTGACATTGATTCAGTCAAGTGGCTTGAGGCCATGAAATCCGAAATAGACTCTATGTATCAAAATCAAGTCTGAGACTTGGGATGCACCTGAAGGGATAAAACCCATAGGCTGAAAGTGGATTTACAAGCGTAAAACTGATGCAGAAGGCAACATCGAAACCTAGAAGGCTATGTTGGGGAGAAAGGTTATAGACAAATCCAAGGAATTGACTATGAGGAAACCTTCTCTCCTGTTGCAATGATAAAGTCCATTCGAATTTTACTTGCACTAGATGCACACTTTGATTATGAGATTTGGTAGATGGATGTCAAAACAGCTTTCCTTAATGGGAACCTCCTAGAGGAAGTCTATATGACACAACCTGAGGGGTTTGCATTTAAGGATGATCATAATAAAGTATGCAGCTTAAACGATCCATTTATGGACTCAAGCAAGCCTCCAGAAGTTGGAATATACGATTGATGAGACAATCAAAGAATTTGACTTCATCAAAAATGTAGACGAGCCTTGTGTTTACAGGAAAAGTAATGGGAGTGTTGTTGTATTTCTTGTATTATATGTCGATGACATATTAATCATCGGGAATGATATTCCCATGATGCAAGCCACAAAGCAATGGTTATCTCAGAATTTCTCCATGAAAGATTTGGGAGAAGCAGCCTACATCCTCGGCATTAAGATCTACATTGATAGATCTAAGAGGTTGTTAGGACTTTCTCAATCTACGTGCATAGATAAAGTTTTGAAAAGATTCAAAATGGAAGATTCCAAAAGAGGTAATTAACCTAATTGTCATGGAATCAAATTATCTAAGGAGCAATGTCCACATACTCCTTTAGATAGAGAGCGTATGAGTAGGATCTCTTATACTTCAGCAATAGGATCAAACATGTACACCATGCTATGTACAAGACCTGATGTTCTCTTATGCTCTTATCATAACGAGCAGGTATCAGGCAAATCCTGGTGAGCAACACTGGGCAGCTGTCAAAAACAATTCTCAAGTATCTGAGAAGAACTAAGGATGTGTTTTTGACTTACGGAGATTGTTCTGAGATGAAAGTCATTGGTTAGTTGTGATGAGCTTTTCAGACTGATAGGGATGACAGCAGATCACAAACAGGATATCTGTTTACCTTGAATGGCGGTGCTGTCAGATGGAAAAGCTCAAAGCAGTCAACTACATCGGACTCCACCACTGAAGCCGAGTATATTGCAGCATCTGAGGCTGCTAAAGAAGCAGTCTGGATAAAGAAGTTCATCACGAAACTGGAAGTGCTTCCCGCGATAAAAAATGGCATCACGATGTACTGTGACAACACGGGCGCCATTGCTCAATCAAAGGAACCAAGTTCCCACCAGAAATCCAAGCATGTACTCAGGCGATTTCATCTCATCAGGGAGATTGTTGAGGGAAAAGAAGTTATTATAGAGAAAATACCCACAGAAGATAATCTTGCAGATTCTCTTACTAAAGGGCTGACTCAATAAAAGCATGATAGGCACATTCGAGAGTATGATGTCCAGATTCATACTAGTTGGCTATAGTGCAAGTGGGAGATTGTTAGGGATATGCCCTATGCCCAACTTGTGGATGGGCTATATGTACATGTATTTGTAATATTTTCATTAATTAATAAAATGGTAATCTTTATTATACGTGTCTTACATAACTTATATGAATCTTCAACACTGTAATAAAGCCCTTGGAGTAATAAGACGATGGCTTCACGCCTTATGAGAATCATTACTCTTAAATGTTCATAGTCATAGTTTTGTGAATAATCTGGGTGTTCACAAAGCGAGAGAGACTAGCATGATGATATGATCTGCCCTTAAGTCGGGTAGCCGATCTCATTGGCTACCAGCGGAGATCCGTCCACTTGGTGTATCACATGGATGCATGAGTTGCTCATGTTCATCGAACAGACCGCCGAAAGTTTTCATATGGAGTGTTTATCCCATGTGTCTGTGAGAACTTTCATGTATCGATTATATGACTAGTCCTTAGACTTGAGGTCTTTACAATCTTATGTGTGGATCAAATAACTTTGACTTTCTCCTTCCCCGGTTCAAAAGATTCAGTCATAAGGGTATGATTGGGTCATTTTTTGAAGCACTTGAAGTTTGTAAAGATACAACAGAGAATCGCCACTCTCTCGGATAATATTTTCTTATAAGAGCAGTATTCCAGTTCGCTGGTTGATATGTGTGATCAGTGCTTGAGACTGTGGCCACAGCGGAAGAATCATGTGAGATTATTGGGTTAGCACGATTCATGACACTATCAACATCATACATTTGACCATATGGGTAGGCATTTTCCGTACCCTAGGTCAATAGGTGGGGATACAGTGAGGCGATGGACCGTATCATATGTAAATCGCATACAGAATGGGTATATATATATCTTTCCTTCTCATTTGGGGGTCTTGGCATGTTGTTAGATGTCAATCTTGGTCATTCAAATCGAACGACCATCTGATCGGAGGATAATTTATGTTCGATTAAATTATCACGATTCATTTCATGTCCAACTTGAGGGGAACCCAAAAGGTCACACACAACAAAGTCGAAATCAAGGGTTAACAGTGCACAGTACATATTTAACAACATATATGATTGCTGTAGGAATTGTTCATAAATGGTTCAATGTGTTTAATTATTAAACAGATCATTTATGAGGTTCCATAGTGGCTTAGGGATCGGTGAATGACGATATGGGCACTTTGGGAATTGGAATAAATATAAATTTTTATACTATTCACGTGAATAGTAACTCGTGAATAGTACTGCGTGAATAGTAAATTTTTTTATTTATTTTGTTATTTGTTTTGAATTCCAATTCGGCCCAAACTCTTATAAGGGTTTTATAATCTTTAAACCACTAAATTAAGATCCAATGGCTAAGATTAAATTGGCTTTTATCCCACATCAGATTCTTAATTAATTTTGTTGTCTTTGGAGCACTATATAAACCCAAAGAATTCTTCACAAATTTTTGCACAAAAACCTTTCAACTCTTGGGTTTATATAAGTGAGCAACTCTAAAGTTTTAAGAGTAAGCCACTGATTTTGAGGATCTTAAGTCTAATTGACTAGAGGAACCTCGAGTTAAAAGTTTTGAGGTATTTGCCTAGGCTAGCACCAATGGCAAAATACCCGTGTACTCAAGGCGTAGTCTTGCCGTTGCGTTCTGGATTTGGTGTGTGCATCTTTGGGGCCACACACTTAGGTGGCTCTTTGGAACGTGGAAGAGCTTGCTGAGTTCGAGAAAAGCTTGTAGATTGGAGGGAGGACTGGAGGAGTCTACGGTTCAAGTAAGTATTTTTCTTTCTTTATTTTAATTAGAGTTCTTATGATAGTTAGCATGTTTAGGTTTATGTTCTTTGCATGTTTTATGAGTTTTATGCTTAGAATATATAGTAACATGCCTAGGCTTGTAGAATAATCAAAACAAATGGGTCTTGGGCAAAGGGAAAGTGGCATCATAATTTTAATTATTTAATTTTCCGTTGCGCACTCGCGGCCTCTTCCCTACTGTAACGGCAGCCCAAATAGTGAACTGGTCACTGTTCAGGCAGTCCAAGAACTGTCCAATATTTTTGGGGCTGACCTGGGCAGTCTATATGCGCATTGGTCGGTCGGTTCGGTCGGAAACGCGTTTATGCTATTTTGTGGAAAAATATTTTCTCAAAAGTTTCGTGATGTTTCTATATTATTTATATCGTTATATGATATCAAATAAATATGTTTAGGTGAAATATGAATGAATTATGAATATTGGATATTGAATAATTTATTTGTAAGTTTAAAAATTTTAAACTTTGATTTCACCCGAATAGTGCTCCTTCCGTTGCGCCGCCCTGATAAAACCCCAACAAAAAGCACAGATGAAGCATTTAAGGCAGAGCATGCCAGTGAAGACGGGAGCTATCAAGGAATGGTGTCTGACAAATCGTGAAGATAAAATTCCAATTAATTAGAGATGACTTGAGTAAGGAGTCTTTTGATGACATATCATTGACTCTTGAGACGTATCGTAGTGGATATGTGCATCGAGCGAGTCATAATTTACGTACACAATTTAAAAAAAAAATCGCTTCACGACACAACTAGCTCACGTCGCGACGCATACACCATATGAGTTGCGACGCGATGACCTAACATGTGAAACCCCCAATTATTAGGGCTCCGCGTCGCGACTCGAAACACCTTGCGTCGCGACGCGTGTACGATTTCTGGGATTAAAAACCAGCCACCCACACATTTTTCTTCATCTCTTCTCTCGTTTCTTCTCTCAAAACTCACCCAAACCTCTCAAAATCACTCCCTCAACTCATCAAACACAGAACCCACTTCACAAATCATCCTCCACTGTGTGCCATCACTCCCATTTTGTGCGACCACATCAGGTTCTCTTCTTCGGTTTTTCTTTTTCATTTTAGTTTTGATTTTGTGAGAATTTTTGGGTGGAATTTTTGTTGATTTTGAGAAGTAATTTGGGGGCGAAGTGATTTTTGTGTTGGGGTTTTGGACAAAATACCCGAGTTACGCAGCGGAATGCGGGACAATCAAAATTTCCCATTTCTTTAATTTTTCTTGGGTAATTAAAATAAACTTATTTATTTTAATCACTCAATACTCAAAAAACAGAAATTTTAACCCAGAAATCATAATTTCAGTAAATTACCATACAACCTCAAAACTTTCTATTTTAATAATTTTAGTCATAAGTTGTTCAAAATAAGATTATGTGATTTCCAATCACAACCAAAATAATTTGTACATCAAATATACATTAAAAACAAAATTATGGAATTTTCTTCCAGATTTTTCAGTAATTACGGAAATACCCCAAAACTTTATATTTTGATTATTTTAGTCATAATTTGTCAAATAAACAATTAGGTGATTCCAAATCACTACCAAAATGATTTATACATGTCTTATACATGAAAACACAAATTGCAATTCAAGAAAAAAAATTTGCTAAATTGCCGAGAGGTCCCTCAAGTTTCCAAGAATTGCACTTTAGTCCAAATTTGTTCAAAATCATTCAAGATCAAGTCCAATCAACACCAAAATTAATATGCATCATATATACATCATTAATTAACACATATATGAAAAGCCCCAAATTTGGAGTGGGTTATGAATCCTAATTTTACAATTTCCATAAATTGACAAATTAACACCAAAATTAATTAAATTCAACACTTTAATTCAATTCTTACCACACTATTCTCACCATCATGAAACAACTCAAGAAAAATTCTAGGTCATTTATGAGTGGGTAAGTAACTCTAGAATGGCAACTCACCATCAAATGGCAAAAAGAATATAAATTAATTAATTTTATGCATTCTTTATACATATACATGCTTCCATCTTTCAATCAAGCTCCCAACCATCAAAATACATCCACAAGAGAGTAGAGAAAAAACGAAGCTACACATTTTGAAGCCTAGAATCTTAGAAACATTTTTCATAAAGAAGAAAGTAAGAAAAACTTACTAAATTCAAAGATTTCCAAGCTTTTGCTTTCTTTCTTCCTTTTTTCTCTCAAGCTCTCCTTTATTTTGATTTAGGGTTCTTAGATTATGAAACAAAAAATGAAAAAGATGGCTTTTATAATTTCCTTCAAGTGGCCGAAATTCAATGGAAAATATTAGCCATATATTTTCCAATTTCTTATTTCACTAATAAATGTTGGAAAATTATTTAATTAAAAAAGTTGTGTTTATCCAATAAATCACACTTGGACTAATTAAATCAAGCCATTTATACCAATTAAAAATGGCCAATCCAACCAATTAAAAAATATCATTTATCTTACTTTAATAAAGTAAATAGATATTTATTATTTAATTAATTTAATTATTCAATATTTGAATAATCAAATAATTAAATAAAAATATCTTAAATATATGTATTATATTTACATTAAATAATCAAAATACATATATTAATAATAAATATCAAATATCACAATTTGATATTTAATAAATGGCCGAAAAATCTCAAACGCATGTATTATCGTTTAACCATTAAACAACTTATAAATAATCAGTATTATTTATAAAAGTTGCCCTAGTGCTCTATGAGTATATTTCATTAGTGAGACTCTCTAGGTTCAGGCATATCTGTCATGAAATCCAATTTCGTGTCCATAATCTACCCACCAGTAAATTATGACGAACACGAATAAACCCGCTGAATCATTCATGTCGAGGTCATCGCATACGTATAATCCATTCGTCACAGGTATTCGGATTATCCCATAGATATAGATAAAAATGTGAAATTTCTATAGGTATAATCTCGTCGACGATTCTATTAGCAATCTCTTAATAACAGTTAGAACTTACGTCTACTGTGTACCACGGGCCAATGGATTTAACAGATTGCTAATTGCACATTGAATACCTATGCTCTGTACACAGAACTGACGGATCTTATCTTGATACGCACAAGATATCCTGAGGATCAGTCCACACCCAACGAACAGGCGGAGGTGTGATCTAAATAGATCGGTTACGTGACTGCCATCAAAGTGTGGAAGATACCTCATACATCTACAGTGGTATCTCAAGTCAAAAGATCACTATGCTCACTTAACCCGAGAATATTCCTATTGACGTTGGTGTACCATCTATTAGGAAATCTTCGGTGAGTCGTTCAGTATTTATCCAATATAAACACCTACACGTCTATTCGAGTCTCCCCATACTCATGGTTCATTGGGATAAACCATCGGACCAAGTCTCGATATACGACGTGTACTGGTCTCAGCAGATTTTACTAACCGACCCATGTTAGTAAATCTTGACCAAGAACTTTATTTGATAATATACTTCTAGTAGTGACACTTCCCAATGTCAATTACAAACTACTTTTTAACTGCACACTACATTATATATTATCGGGTCTTTGTCTAATATATACATATCACTAAATCCTATTTAGTTTCAATCTAATCGTAATTAGATCGAATATGTATATAAAAATAAGAAGTATTACCATAAATAAGTAATATTACGGAAAAATGAATTGTTCGTATTCAGGAATCGGACATGAATATGATCCGAATTGGCACTCCGAGCACCAACCCTAACATATTGTTGATTGAAATATTTAGAAGTTAGGGTGAGATTTTGGAAAATCCTTAGAACTATGGGAACCTTTGCCAAATTTTGTTTTTAAAAAAAATCATCATTGGCACCTAAAAGAGCCTGTAGTAAAGCGGCAGCGACTCCATCCTACGATAATGAAAAATTTATGTCGGTGGTCGCGGAAAAATGTTATGAAAAGGGAATGGGGCAAAAAGTCCCAATTATGGAGAGAGGATTTGAACTTAACCTAGGGAATTTTCCCCAAATTGACACAATCATTGACCAAAGGCATTGGCGCAAGCTCTGTAGGCAACCTTCCCCGGTAATTATTCCCGTGGTGAGGGAATTTTATGCAAATATATATGAACATTTGGAATACCAGGTGATGGTTTGAGGCCAGATGGTGGCATTTGATCGGTTCACGATCAACAGGTTTTATGGGTTGCCAGATATAGAGGGCGATGAATACACGGAGACCGTTGAGCACCATGACCTAGATCATATCAGAAGGACACTATGCATCCCGAATGTAGTTTGGGATATCAACAATAGCGGGGAATATGTCAAAATGAGTTCTAGGTATCTCAAACCTGATGCTCGAGTGTGGTTCCACTTCCTAACACACACTCTTTTACCCGGTACCCATATAACTAATGTCACCAAGGAATAGATGATTCTGTTGTACTCTCTGCTTGAAAGACATATCATTGACATATGTGGGCTGATATCTAGGCAGCACACTCTGCACAGATTGGACTTTTATATTGCAGTCTTTTTACTAACCTATATACATTATCTGGGGTGCCCATGGACCCAAGAGAAGAATCGATACAGGCCACTATTGCACTAACAACAAGAATTGTTCAACAACTGAGAGAGAGAAAACACCAGCACCGGCCAGTTCCTTTTCAGCACATGCAGTACCGCAACAGCAACCTCAACCCGCGCGGAGATCATCGCAGCCTCGCTCCCTAACACTAGACCTGGCTGGCGGTCCGGTTCGGTTCTGAACCGAACCGAATCTGAATCGGACGGTTCCTGGTTCCATAAGTGTGGAACCGGAACTAGACCGATTAATTCCGGTTCGGTTCCGGTTCCGATTCCGGTTCCATTCGATTTTTTTAAATAAAAATTTGAGATTGAAAATTTAATTTAATTTAAAATTATGAATTTCAATTTATATAATAAACTTACATAATTACATTAAATTACAAATAAAATTCTTATATAAAAAAAATTAAAAATTAATTTATTAAATTAAAGAGCTTAAACTTAAATTTTTAAAAACTTAAGTTTCCTACGTATCCTACTGGGGTGAGAGAAATCAAAGCTCACGTAGTTCCATTATAATTTTAAGATATTTCCCCATTATAATTTTATATTTTATAATTCTTTAATTATCAATCAGCATTATCAGTGCATGTTGATCTTTCAGCTCCAGTTCCGCTTGCACTTGCAGATGCATTGTCGAACAAGTCTTCAAATTCATCAGGGGCATCTCCTTGTTGCCTCAGATCAGCTCGGGTCCAATGATCCACACATGTTGCTTCTAGAGTGCTTAGATGTAATGAAGCCCGTCTGACTTCCAATATATTGTCTCCCATACTGAAGGCTTGCTCAACCGCAATGGTAGAGATAGATATGCCAATATCTCTTTAGCAATAATTGATAATACATGATATACATTTTGATGTCGGTTCAACCATTCAAGGATTTGAAAATTTTTACTAACTAAACTTTCATTTGAAAACTCAAAATTTGCAGATAAATAATTATCTAATTCTGGGTTATTAGTCGTGTTATCCCTATGTTTTTTATTTCGTTGTAGTAAGCAACGATCACCTGCGCTAAGTCTTGATTGCATTACAGTTTCGCTACTACTAGATTGTCCTACTGATTGCAAGTTATATCTTCTAATATAATCATTAAATAACTCTATTAAATTAATTTTTATTTTAGCTATTATTCTTGTAATATCAATGTTATCTAATATTCCTAAATATCGATAGTAAGCTTGTAAAGAACTATTCAAACCATCTAATTTAAATCTAAGATCAAAAACAGCAGCAATAAGATAAAGTAAGGAATGTCTCTAAAATAATGCAACCATTTTCGTTTCATAACATTAATAGCTTCAAACAAAACAATATCATTAGGATCAGGACTTTCAACATGCTCATCGAGAGTACCAACAATATTCAAACTTTCAAGAATAAATAAATATGATGTAGGATAATAAATTCCGCTAAAAATATTTGTAGCATCATTAAAAACTGTTAAAATATCTAAAATTTTATCACAAATTTCCCATTGACTAGGAAACAGTGTGATATGTTGAGAAAAAAACTATATAATACATCTTTGTATTGCAAAGATTGACATAAAAGAAAATAAATCCAATTCCAACGTGTTGGAACATCTCGTGAAAATTATTTCGGTTTAATATCATTTAATTTATAAAACTTGGCTCATTCTCTCCTAACTTGAGAATATGATCAAATACAATTAAGTTCTTTCTTAATAGGATCAATGAAAGGTGATATTTTTTCCAAACCATCTTGAACACATAAATTAAAGACATGACATGTGCAACGAACATGAAAAAATCGACCCCCAAAATTTGGTTTGCATATTTCTATTAAATCAGTGATTGATGCAGTATTTATGGATTATCAAATTCAATTGTTAAAATTGTACCTAATAAACCATATTCATCAAAAATTACTTTCATCACTATATAAATATTTTATGCAGTATGTTGTTCATCAAAAACTCTAAATGCAATAAGTCGTTTTTGCATGTTCCATGATGCATCAATCCAATGACAAGTCACACCCATGTATGAGTGTGTTCACCAATGGTTACTCCAAATATTAGAACAAATAGATAGATGACCTTTAATATCTCTAAATGTTTCATTTAAAATAATTTTACCATCTTTGTATAATTTAAAAATTTCACATTGTGTTGTATTTCAAGTCATTCTACAAGCAGCAGGATTTAAAGTATTTTGAACGTAATTAGTGAAAGTAATTTTTTCACCAAAATTTAAAGAAAGATGTGCCATACAAGTTAATTGAGCAAATTCTTCTCTATTTTTAGCATCAGAATATTTAAATAAATCTAAAGAACCCATATCTCTACAAGATGATACATACCTCGCTATTTGAGTTTGTGTCGTATCAAGTCCAAGCTCAACGACATGATGTCTTTACAGGTGCTTGATCATATTGTCGTATCCACCAGTAAATTTGTAAGAAACCCCACAATGGTTGCATACTGCTTTTGAACCTTCATCAGTATCGATTAAATGAAAATGAATTTTGAAAACATCCGAGGAACGAGACTTAACTTCTCTTCTCCGTGAACCGATAATAGGGCCGCTCTCTTGGGTTGACACATTTGACATTGTGTTCTCAGATGAGCTTGCCATTTGTTGTTTAAGAAATTTAAAGAATAAGAGAATTGAGGATGAGAGATTTGTAATTGTAGATGAGAGAATTGAGAATGAGAGAATTATAGGAATTAAGAGAATTGAGAAATTAGTGTGTTGAAATAATGAAAAATGATCCATATTTATACATTTTTAGAATTTTTTTTGTGATATCTAAAATGCCATTAAAATTAGCCTTTTATTAATGTTATTAGGGGTAATTTGGGAAATCCCCAAAATTTATTTTTTGGTCGTTGGGCTCCCTGCCCCAGCCCAACGGCTAGTAGCCGTTGGGGGGGGGGGGTTCAAACCGGTTCTGTTAGGGTAGGAACCCTAACCGAACCGGTTAAATACGGTTCCGTTCCGGAACCGGTTGCAACCAAAACCATCCGGTTCCAACCGGTTCGGAATCAGAACCTTGGCTGGGTCGACAAAATACATAGATCGGTTGGAATCTCGCGTTGATTTCATTGCTCAACTACTTCAACAAATGGCACGTCATTAGGGAATGAGCGACGATCAGATTTCGGACTTTTCAAGGGACAGCAGCAAGGATGAGGACGGGGCTGAAGCTTGAATCACCACAGTAATATTGTTCCCTTATCTTTATTTTATTTTGTAACACATATGGGACAATGCTAGATTTAGGTTTAGGGTGGGGCGGCATGTTTATGTTGTTTTCTCTGTGATGTTTTTCCTGCATATTTTATTTTTGCATGTTTTAATTCTTGCGTGTGTTTTTATTTAAAAAAAAAATTCTCATACCACACTTTACGCATATTGTAGCAGCAGAACAACTTTAGATAGTCAGGTTGGTTTGATCCATCAACTACTGAAAATTGAGACAAACTCACCTAGTTATTACTTAGAATCAAAGCTGATTACAGAGCTATTCAGACACACATTTAGAGTCTGATTTAGATTCTTTGTTCAAAAGAATGGATTTTAGTTGTAGTATGTATTGGGGCAGTTGTGAAACCCCTAGGGTCAGATCGTGTCCCGCGCAGCGGAACTGGGTCTAACACGTGGATATGTAGCATTGGTGTATTTTTAAAATTAATAAAATAAAATATTTTATTTTTCAAGTGTTTAGGGAAAACCAGAAATAAATCCGGATCCGGAAAAATTCCACTCAGGATAAAAATTGGATAAATTTCAAAAAACTTTGGACCCCTACGCACCTAGTGCGCTTACAGTGTGCGCTGCATGCAACAAGTGTTGCATGCTGCGCACGCTACAAGCAGCTTGCTGCATGCAACGTGCTGCAAGCAGCAAGTTGCTGCATGCACGTTGCTTGTGGGGTTTAAAGGCTTGTTGCATACGCTAAATGCAACCGTGATCCCTACGATAGTGGCTTAGGTTAATTTAGTTATAGTTGTTTATTTGATTTTATTTTGTTTGTTTTGCTCGATGGCTAGCAAAATGTTAGGTTTGGGGGTGTGATGAGCGAAAAATATATCAATATTTACCATCCCTTTTACTTAATATTTTTTATAGTTTCTCGAGTTTTATAAACGTTTTGATGTGTTTTGTTTATTTTACAGATAAATAAATTATCGGGACTCAATGGAATCAACTAGGGGCTAAAACGATGAAAAACAAACAAAAAGGGCAAAAACAAATTTCAAAGCACGCGTTGTGACGTGCAAGACTTAACGTATCGCGACGGCGGGTCAAATCAGCACCGAAAGTAATCTGTCGACACGCGTCTTCAACTGTGCAGCGTGTCGTGACGTAGATGACACTGCGCATCGCGATGCCCATCAACTCTGTGTACACTTGTCAGCAAGCTATGCGCGTCGCGACGCTTAGGACTTAACGAGTCGCAACACCGAGACCAAATTTTACCTATAAATAGCCATTAATTTCATTTGTAGATTTCAAACTTTCCTTAGGTTTCTAATAAGGAACTTGAGGATTGTATCATATTGTATTTAATTTATGTATTTTTATTTTTAGTAAAAATAGTTTGCGTGTTTTTATTTTCTTTTATGTCTAGCTAATTTATTTTCGTTGGGGTAAAATGGTGAAGCTTTTAATAAGATCATTTAGTTTAATCTCACTTACATTATAATATATAAATTTAATCTAATAATCTGGATTAATTAATGACAGACTATATTGCCTTTATGGTCGATTTAATGATAAAATTGGATTACCGCCTATATGGCCGGTTTTATATGACAATCGGTTACCGCCTATATGGTCGGTATAATTGGACTAAATTGGTTACCGCCTATATGGCTGATTTTTATATGTTTTGACATTATTAATTCCTGAGAAAGCATAACTGAGTAATAATGTCAATTTTATATTATAAAAAGTGAGATTCCTATGTTTGAAAGATTAAAAGTGGATCCCTCAACCTCAGCATTTTATTTTAATCTAGGGAAATGATGAAGCACAATATTCATGAGTTTAATAATTGATTTTCTTATAAAATTATTAATACATTGGCTTGTTTATTGAATCTCAACCTTAATGCTTCTTGTTGACTGATCACCAATAAGATTGACATGGTAAACGTAAAATGAACTTGGCAAATGGATTTTATGCTTCAGCCTTAGATTCAATAACACACGATCTCACCTTAGGGATTTCCTTACAGGATAAACATATATCTGTCGGGCGTGGGTAGCCATAATTGGAACTTGACCTTAATGAATTCAGGTAACTTAGTTAACATAGGAATATAGTTAATTGAGTTACTTTGGATGTTTGCATTCGACCATCGGAAGAGGCTTTTACATATCTTCGTGTTCTAGGTTAACAAACTAATATATTTCACATGTATAAGAGAATTAGTTCATCATTAGAATAATATTGTGTGGATTGACAACCCTAGATGTTTTGTCTTTTATTATTTGACTTTGTATTTTCTTTGTCTTTGTATTTTTATTTATTTTATTTTAGTAAATCCAACTTCAACCAGCGAACAATCCCTTCTTACCACAATTAGATATCTGTACATAAATAACATCAATAATTAATAACTGTAAGAATTAAGTCCTTGTGGGATCGATATTTTTATATTACTTGTGCGATATGTGCGTTTGTGTATAGTGCGTTTACCGCGGATCAGTCCTCTTATATTTAACTTAACTAAATCAATATGAAATCAAATAATTTTGATTTTAATATAAATGCACGTGCAATAGAATATTATAAAAATATAACTACTGAATCCACAAAATTCGCAATGATAATTAATAAACGGACATTGAGACTATATATATGTTTAAGTAAACTATAAATTGTGACAAATTTTCATCTAACCCTTAAATATCTATTTATAGCTACTTCTTCAGCAGCAAGAAAAAAAAATCTGAATATATGGCACCCTTAAAATAACAAATCACTCCAGAATCAAACAACTTCTTCCCTGGAAAGACCATTATCAACTCAACAAGCTATCAATTTCCCTTCCTCTTTGTTCATCTATCATCTCCTACAACAGAAACAAGTTTTAATTTCTGAAATGATCTGTTTCTGATTTACATGATGGAACAGTGATCAGGGTGTGGATCATCAGAAACCACACGGTATTCATAGTGAGGCAAGAATTGATATGGATGTAGTGTGACCTCCGGTGGCTTTGGCTTGTTCTCTTCTTTCTTCTCGCCGCCCGCCGGGCCAACGCTTACCACTACATATCCGATTTTCTTTCTCAGTAAAGTTATCAGCGTAACCGCATCCATCCCATCTCCGATCACCTCTATCTGGCTCTTGTCGTCGCCTTTGAACGCCGCAGATGTATACACATAAATATTAAATAAAATTAAGTAACATGACATAATGTAATTTTATAATTGTTGTGATCAATGATATATCCAGAATTTTTAATTTAGATAGAATAAAATTTATTTTCGTGAGGTAAAGTGTTGGTACCTAAAACGCCAACGACGATCTTCAAAGCCTTAGAGCGTGACTGTTGTAAATTCTTCATATATTAGTAGTTTGGATGGAGGAGAGACATGTCATTTGGGTATGGACATGTCCTATAATATTTGAAAGAATATGCTTTAGTCTCCAAATGATGCATGGAAGGGGTATAACCCTTAGGAGGGTTACACCTCAATCCAAAGGGTGCCCTCAAAGGCACCCTTCCATGTCTTTATAAGGGAGACATCTTGTTCATTTCAACCAATACGATTTTCATCCAAAGATTTGAGTCTCATATTGTCTTCTTGAGTCTGAGAGAGTACCACCATATTCCAAGTTCGAGATCTTGTTAAGGAGTGCACCTTGAACAAGAGGAATCTGGGTTATCCTAAGAGAACATTGGCCACAAATCCGTAGAGCACTGAAACGGGGCTGATAAGTTCTTAAGGACAGAGAATCTTCTCGATCTGGACTACTGTTTTTCGTCTCTGTAACAAGATTTTTCTTATTCTCAAGTTGTAAGGTTTTCTAGGGTTTATGCATATTAGATCTATTTTTTCTGGTTTGATTTGTTTGTTTGCATGTTATTTGTTGTCTAATAACACTAATCAGCCAACAATCTTAAGAACTTATGAACTAGTGTTGTTAAATAGTAAATCACATGCTTAGTTAAGAAACTTTCTGGAAAAATACAGTCTGTGCACGAAAAATACGTAGGGCGTTCGAATACCCTATGAACGCGAAGGCTAAAATCTGAAAATTCATAAGAACGTTCGAACGCGTCTTCAAACGCAAATCGAACGTAGACCTTCTGACTTAGTTCGTTCAAATGCTTCTTAAACGCAACTCGAATGCAAACTCTCTGGAATTACTTCGTTCGAACGCGTTCTCGAATGCAACACGAACGTACACACACTGGACAATATCGTTCGAACGTAGATACGAACGTGACACTAACGAATTAGTCCTGGAATTATTATCAACTGCAAAGACTTAGATAAAATCAAGTATTAATAATATTAATTTAGTTAATCATATACTGAATCACAATAATCTTGGTAGTATAGATTTAAGTTATTATTAGGTTGTTCAATTATCACAAGCATACACAGAGCGATAAAGTTGTAAACTAATTGTGTGTTGCATAATTGGTTGAGAATTTAAGGTGTGATCATACACAATAATTCCATTTAATCTTGATTGACAAATACACATATATCTACACATATCGAATATTATTTTTAATTCATAAGTGTAATATTGGGTTTGAATTGCTAAGAGATCCTATTGAAAAATTGTTTAAAGAATATTCTGTCAAAAAAACGATAAGAGCCTTAGTGGTCAGGGATTTAAGTGGTTACTCCGGACCCCACTCGTCCTCTGGGAATATTCTTTTATTCATTTTTCTAAAGAATCTTTAGTTGAAATTCAAGGACTTGTGTTTATTGGAACCACCGTCCAATAGAACAACAAGTGGTTACTTAGTATATCAATTTGAACAAGATCATTTGTTGGTCGTTGTGCAATTTGTCTTTTGTAGACTAATTGACCCCTGTTGGTTTTTCCAGTTACATATGGCTAGCAGAAATATCACAGTACCGGTCTCCCATGGAGAAAAGTCGGAAAGGTTTGGTTGGGCAAACTTTAAACAGTGGCAGAGCAAAATGTTGTTCTAACTGACAACTTTGCAGTTGGCTAAATACCTCAAAGATCCTCCGGATCTTGTGGAGGATGGATCGGAAATAGCCAAGCAACTGCGTGTTGGAATTGTCTTAGCATCCCAAGATCATATCAAGCAATGAAAATACAAAGTGAATACATCGAGGAATTTGCGGAATACTTACATCGATCGGTTGAGGCGATGCGGTGAAGAATAAAACTCTTTGCTCCTCCTAGAATGGTCTCAGCAGTGGCTGAAATTTGGTCCTCTAAATTCGGCAATGGTCCAAGCTCCAAGCTCCAAGCTTCTCCAATGGTGATTCCAAGCTCACATGTGCGGTTCCCTATCACCTTCACAAGACTCAAATGGTGTGCAAGCACTTAGGAATTTTGCCATAAAAATCCTTGGCTTCTCCTTCAAATTCGGCAGTGACAAAAATGGAGGAAGAAGATGGTCCAAGACCGTGTGAGAGAGAGAGGAAAAATGGCTCCAGAAACATGAACCAAAGGAGAGAGATAGAGTAAATGTGTTAGTTGAAATTGATTTCTAAAATCAATTAAAAACATTACCAAATTTTCTTTTCCAAAAAGTCAATCCATAAATGCCAACCACTACATCAATCAATCAATCAAATTGTCACATCACTCAAAGTGACATGTGATTTGACTCTTGATCTGACGCTTGATGTGACTTGCGGGCCGCACTCGAATTCGAAATGTGAATGCGCTCGCAAACACTCCCGGGCTCGGGTTCACTAATTCCAAATTAACGAATTTTCCGTTGCGACGCAATTAAATGATTATGCCTAGCGAAATCACTATTCACATCGCTAACGAATTAATTCTAAATTAACTCGTTCGCCCAAATTAAAATCTAATTTTAATTCCGAGTCGAAATCCAATTTCGTATAATATATCGAATATATTATTTTATCGATTAATTCTAAATTAATCGTTTTCTCTCTTTAAGTAATATTTTATCCCAGATAAAATATCTCCGTAATTAATCCCAGATTAATTTTCTCTCTCATCTAATTAATCCCAGATTAATTAAAGTGCGAGTCATACGTCATCGTTGAATCTTCGGGAAGCGACCCATGAGATCCCCGGATATGTTGGTAGTAAATTCGGTCGTCGGACTATCCGAACACGTAAGTACCTAGTACTACGTTTATACCGATTTACAAGACAAGGTTGGCTTCTAACAAAGCGCCATGCCTACCCAATTCTCCAGAAATATCCTTACAGGAATATGTGATCTATATCAGGCGTAGTATACGTAGTATTGCGTATCTAGATCCAGTATCAGATGTCACATGCTAGGCCTGGGGCTGGAAGTGTGTCTGCCCCGTACGAAGCACATATCGGATCTCTGGTAACTAGTCTCTATAATCGGATAAACATGACCTAGTCATAATATCCCGATAGCTGCAGCATTTAAGAGAACCAGTCCCGTATCCTACGTGACCATCATCTCCACTATGATTGGAGTGATACTTTCGTCTTGACATCACACCCAACACACTATGATTCTCAATATACCCAGCAGAGGCGTACACAGAACCTGTTGAAGCCCTGGACGACCTAAAACCAAAGTATATTGATTGTCGCAAGTATTAGCGGTGCAAGTCCCAGGTTAAGACCAAATACACCTACCCTGATTCAGACTTCCATAGACAAATAGTCATAGTACCAATGGAATTCCGAGGGGTCTATCCAGAGCGAAGCTGTTTTCCGTTCCATCGGTAAAACACAACCTCCTACTACACTTGCATGAGTATCATATACCCAAATATATGAGAACTATGTCGTTATGCCCTCACAACGCGCACATGTGTAATACAAGTCTTTTACGCATTATCGATGTCCAATCTCGATAATACTCTGACTAGGGATATTTAATGATTAAACCTTCATGGATTGATACTGTCTCATATCATCTCAATCCAGGTACTAATCATAAGGACCTCCTATCATTTATATATCTTGGTGATCTAATCACAAATGATAAAAGAGCAATTTCCTTTGTCACATAGTTAATTTGTACAACAACAACATGATCTGTATAAATAGTGACGCTATTGGTCATAACTGTCCAACAATCTCCCACTTGGCCTATATCCAGTCACTCGAGTGTCTTACACCCGAACTATGTACAGTTCGCTCAAATTACTGAGAAAAGACTTTCGTCAGCGGATTTGCATGATTATCATCTGATGCGATTTATTCGATCATCATATCGCCACGATGTATGATCCGAACGAATCAGATGAATAGTCGAATTATTTATCTGGATCGTTGATGAGACCATTAATTATTTAGCCTGCGTTGTAGCCTAACTCAGCAGCTAACAGAACTATTCTAATCCAATTAGATTATTATTAATCCATAAGGCTTCTATTGCTGCCTCAGCTGCAGCAATAATCCACTTTTGTTGTTTATATGGCAACAGTATCTTGCTTGGAAGATTTCTAGCTCACTGTACCGTTATTCAAACTGTATAGTACCGTTGTCACGACTTTTAGTCGTTATTGTCGGTTAGGAAACTTGCAGTAGTGAACCCAGTCACTTCAAGTTCTCATTCTCCATAGTTTAAGACAGCATCCTTAGTTCTCTAAGATACTCAAGGATGTTCTTAACATCAATCCAATGACTATCACTTGGATTGGCCCGATTGTGACTCCATATGCTCAAAGAGTATGAGACACCAGGTCGTGTATATTTTTCAATATACGATTTCTCGGAGAGTTTCAACAACTTTAAATCTATCCCAGTAGATCTTTATTCCTAGAATAAAGGTTGTTTCTCCCAAGAATTCTACGGAGAATTTTCATGAAAGCCATGCTTTCACCGATAGTATTTGGGAATATCATTTTTAAGAAATGATATATTATAATTATTTAAGACTTTCATTGTCAGTGCGCTCCCACTAACCCTCTTATATACACAAGAATCATTATCATCTTGAATTAAATTATATACCATTATGATTACATCAAACGATAGTTCCAAGAACTCAATGCTTTCTTCAATCCATACATGGATCGAATAACCTGCAAACCTTGTTTGCTAGTTTTGGTATGAAAAAACCGTCAGGATGTTGCAAACATCCTCCAAAAGGTTTCCGTTAAGGAAAGCGGTTTTGGCATTTAGCTGCCACATTTCATAAATGAAACATGCAGCATTAGCAAGCATCATCCAAATGGATTTACCGTGGCAACAGGTAAAAGGTTTCCTCGTAATCGACACAATGTTGATAACGATACCTTTTCGCTACAAGCCTAGCTTAGTACGTTGGTATGTTGCCTTCCATGTTTGTCTTCCTTGAAGACTTATATAGTACCAATAGGCACAATGTCTTGCGGTACATCAACTTGTATCCAAACTTAGTTGATATACATGGAATCCACTTCGGACTTCATGGCACTGTTCCATAATAGGGAGTCGATACCTTGTATCACTACCTCATACGTAGTCAGTTCGTATTCCTCAATAAGATTGACATCTTTATGAGGTGAGATCAGAAACCCATACCCCAGGTTATTTTCTGATTCTCTCCGACTTACGCGGTTCTTGTGTATTCGAAGATTACTGGTATAGTTTCATCCTTGATGAACTATTTGTGTTCCATTAAGGAATCAATGCCTGGAATAGTATTACTCCGATTTTCATCGAGTTTTACTTTCCTCCCACTTACCACTGCATATAGCTATTCCTCTTAGGAAAAACCGCATGGTGAGCAACAATTTCATTGTTCTCTTGTGAGTTGTATAAGTACTATACTTTGGTTTCCCTAGGATAACCCACAACTGAGGCACTTATCCGATTTGAGTTCTAGTTTGGTATCATCCAAACATATGCCTAGCATACCCAAATATTCAGGAATGTGAAAACTCGGTTTCTTTCCTGTTCATATCTAATATGAAGTCTGTCAAACAGATTTTTATGGAACCTTATTCAAAATAAGTTCTGCACTGTTTATGCTTATCTGTTGAAGGAAATGGTAGCTCAGAGCAACTCATGATTAACCTTATCATGTCTAACAAAATTCGGTTTATCCTTTCAGACACACCGTCAATTGACGTGTTCCTGGAGGAGTCCTCATTGAAAGAATACTATACTCTTTCAAGTATTTTAGAAACTTATTGCTTAAGTATTTTCATCATGGTCTAATCATGATGTTTTATACTTTAGCCGATCTGTTTGTCTATTTCGTGTCAAGACTATAAAAGTTTTCGATTTGTGTTTCAAAAGAAACACCTAACCATAACATGATGCCACATCCGTTGAGGTCATGAAACATTCATATCCATTTTAGCCTAGCTAAACATGGGCCCACTTACTTCACTATGAACTAGGGCTAACAGATCGGTGGCATTAGCACTTTTACCAAGTAAATGTGTTATAGGCACTTTGCCTAATAAACTAGATTCGTAGACTTTATTTGAATAGAATCAAATCAGTCATAGTACCCACTCTTCGAAAGTGTGGATATACGAGTCTTGTTTAATTGTGTCCCAGACAACAATGCCACATTTAAGTTTTAACTGATTAATTCAGTTTTGAGCTATTTGTTTGTCATGTTATACGTTTGAGATTTATTTATATTCAAAATATAAATGCTGTTATTCACATCTAAAGTGTTTATCTCAATATCATCTTTATAAAATAAAACACTTTAGTGTTCTAGAATATAAAGGTATTCCCGCAACGGGTTAAACCCTGATATAGAGATAATGTATCTAGTCAAACTAGTTACATTGTAACAGTTTCCTAATTTAAGTATACACCCTAAGGGTAGTTCCTAAGCTTAGGTATCTACGGTTAAAATAGTGACTTACGTCCCGTTCTCAATTCCCAGATAAATCTCAACTGTAGTCAGTATCCTACTCATAGCAGATTCTGCACACCAGTACATATTTATGTACCACACTCAGTATCTAAAATCCAATTTTAATACTAGTAGTGAACATATTTATCACAACCAAATTGAAGTCGGAGCCTTGGTCACCTTCAATTCCTTCATGTCTGCTTTTTTCAAACGGTAGTCACGCTTTCGCGATCCCGTTTGCTACAATTTAGGCATACATTTTGGGATATGTCATTTGTCTTTCCAGAAGATTATAATGATTTTGCCTTTGTCCTTTTCACACCCAGATGCCTTTGGCCAAGCCTTGGCCTTCTGGAATGTCGAAGTAAGATGCGCCTTGCGCTTCTTGCCTTATTGCAAACTTTGGCTTTGTCTCCTTGAGTAGCCATTAACTCTCCAAGAGTTTTACTTTGCAATTTTTACTTCTAAATTCTAAAGATAGATTTATGAAGATCCTTCAATTTCAATATCATACTATAAGGATCTAATCTTTAGTTCTGATTAAGAAATTAAGGAGTCTAATTGGCAAGTTAATGGATCAAGCACTAAAGTTATCATCACATGAATATTCCAAATATCATGCTCTACTATTTGCTTAACTCCGGGCTTAGGCCTAATATGTTATTTTATCAAATAAAGTAACTTATTAGTTTCCAGGACAATCCTGAAAATTATTCCCAATTTAAAAATTAAACCATTTAAATACATTTTCCCTAGGATTATGTTTTAAATGTCAATCTTTCAATTTTATCTTGATTCTAATAGTCCAAATATTTATATATCAACGATTTAGGTACTATTAATTATAATGATTACTATAGTCCAACTATTAATCAACTATAATTTAATTGTTAAATTCAATTATATATTGATTACTATAATCCAATTATATAATCAACTATAAATGAATAGTTTGAATACAGTCCAACTGTTTATTAAAACAACTATTAAATATTAGTCCAACTAATAAATAATTTATTTTGACGAATAATATTTGAATGAGCGCGTATGGCAAGTTATTAAACAAATATTGCAAATTCAATACTTGTCTCCCACTATTTTTCGGCGAGCCTCTAACCCTCTGTTGAGTACTCGGGAAACCGTGTTTCCTAGTGGGCTAGGATCCCGTTAAATGTCACACAATCTTGACTTTGGCCAACAAATTGTATGATAATTAACTAGGTAGATCTCTAAGATCAATTGGATCTCATCCAATTCCTAGATCCAGTAGGGGGACATCCAAGTCCGAAACATATATCTTATATATGCCAATATATCCAATATATTGCCTAACCTTGTTCCTCTGAATCAACTAAGCCTTGGCTTTGGCACAACAAACTTAGTGATCCCAGTTAAGCGGAACCCATTGACCATGGAAAGCTTCGTAATCAATGTCGATGGACAAGAAGCGGTCTTGACTTTGGCCAACAAACCACAACTTGGACAAGACACCGATATGGAACAAAGTCTCGTGATTCAAACACATCCTCGACGGACAAAGGTCTTGACTTTGGCCAACAAACCAATGCCAGTCTTAGATCTTGAGTAAGAATCACTCAATGGAAGGAAAAACGCTTAATATTTGTGAGGGTTTTTCGCGTGCAAATTGGCAACCAATTTATTATCTTTGTTAAGGTCTCATCATCATACACCCTTAAACATGCATTCTAAACACATAATAAGGCGCATAAAAAATAATAATGATATGCAGATGGATACTCAACACATTGTTCCTAGAACAAATCTCTCCATTTCCTCTCTCCCGCTAGCACAAGTATTGCTTCTACTCGTTACATAACACTTCTAAAGAAACCTCATTTACATTGAGGGGAATATGTGAGAAGAGAAATACAATGACAAATGAGGTAATAGGCTGGACACACAGGTCCAATTAATAAATTCTAAATTTATTACAACAATTTCCAAAATTGCCCTACCCATCTAATATCCATCCGATATACATTATTCATGCATCGCAACCATGTATTCACAAAAGCATGTTATCAATCAATCTAATCCAATTAATTAATCTGATAATTAATGACCATCAAATGTTCAAACAACGATTTGATTTTGCGCGAGTCAAACTCGTTTTTGCGAATAAGTACTCAAAGTACGAATTCTTGAATTAAATTAAACTACAACATTAAATCCAATTTAGTATGTATTTAATACTAATTCACTATTTAATTCCAAATTAAATATTACACTTTATTAACGAACCTTTATGACTTAAATTCCAAATTTAATTGTTACGGGTCTCAAAGCCCGATTAACGTCCAACGTTAATTTAATTAAAGTCCAATGGGCTTTCAATTAATTTCTTAAGGTGTGGACTTTTGGTCAACTTGGGTCAAACCAATAACCAAAACCCAATCAAGGAATAACCCATAAGCCTATAAATCAATTTAAGCCCATTAGGCCCAATTAAATAATTTAGGTCCATTAGTCGCATTTGGACTTTATGGAAACGGGTTGGGCCCAATTGGATCCAACCAATTTAGCCTAAACCTTACTTGGTACAACCAAGCCCAATAAGCCCAATTACAACATTTTAAGCCCAATTTCCAAAATTAGCCCATCATAATTAAATTCCAAAAATCCAATTTCATAATTTAATTAACCAAAGTGCATTACATAATTAATTACCCAAATTAACATTTCCAAAATATCAATTAGCCTAATTAATCATGCTCATTTAACAACAATTAGTGTCCAACACAATTGATCAAAAATCAAACCCATTTTACATGCATATAGTCTCGGCAATCATGGGAATTTTTTCCAATTTCAAATTCAATCCAATTAATTCTCAAATCAACAATTCCCAATTGATTTCAACTCATCCAATGAATCAAAAAATCAAAATACCAAGACATTAGGGTTCATGATGTATTCGGCCAAGCCTCACATTTTGGGGAAAATTGTTCCAAACCAATTTTCATGAAATTGATCCAATCAAACTTCAATTCAACATCATTTAAGCATACTTAATCATCCTTTTTCATCAAATCATGCTCAAACACATTTTACTCAATTTTAACCCTAAAATATTTTCATGCTCAACCTTGCTCATAGATACCATTGTTGGAATTGTCTAAGCATCCTAAGATCATATCAAGCAATGAAAATACAAATTGAATACATCGAGGAAGTTGCGGAATACTTACATCGATCGGTTGAGGCGATGCGGTGAAGAACAAAACTCTTTGCTCCTCCTAGAATGGTCTCGGCAGTGGCTGAAATTTGGTCCTCCAAATTCGGTAATGGTCCAAGCTCCAAGCTCCAAGCTTCTCTAATGGTGATTCCAAGCTCACATGTGCGGTTCCCTATCACCTTCGCAAGACTCAAATGGTGTGCTAGCACTTAGGAATTTTGCCACAAAAATCCTTGGCTTCTCCTTCAAATTCGGCAGTGACAGAAAATGGAGGAAGAAGATGGTCCAAGACCGTGTGAGAGAGAGAGGAAAAATGGCTCCAGAAACGTGAACCAAATGAGAGAGAGAGAGTAAATGTGTTAGTTGAAATTGATTTCTAAAATCAATTAAAAACATATACCAAATTTTCTTTTCCAAAAAGTCAATCCATTAATGCCAACCACTACATCAATCAATCAATCAAATTGTCACATCACTCAAAGTGACAAGTGATTTGACTCTTGATTTGACTAATGATTTGACGCTTGATGTGACTTCCGGGCTGCACTCGAATTCGAAATGCGAATGCGCTTGCAAACACTAACGGGCTCGGGTACTCTAATTCCAAATTAACGAATTTTCCGTTGCGACGTAATTAAATGATTATGCCTAGCGAAATCACTATTCACGTCGCTAACGAATTAATTCTAAATTAACTCGTTCACCCAAATTAAAATCTAATTTTAATTCCGCGTCCAAATCCAATTTCGTATAATATATCGAATATATTATTTTATCGATTAATTCTAAATTAATCATTATCTCTCTTTAATTAATATTTTATCCCAGATAAAATATCTCTGTAATTAATCCCAGATTAATTTTCTCTCTTATCTAATTAATCCCATATTAATTAAAGTGCGAGTCATACGTCATCGGTGAATCTTCGGGAAGCGACCCATGAGATCCCCAAATATGTTGGCAGTAAATTCGGTCGTCGGACTATCCGAACACGTAAGTACCTAGTACTACGTTTATACCGATTTACAAGACAAGGTTGGCTTCAAGCAAAGCGCCATGCCTACCCAATTCTCCAGAAATATCCTTACAAGAATATGTGATCTATATCATGCATAGTATATGTAGTATTGCGTATCTCGATCCAGTATCGGATGTCACATGGTAGGCCTGGGGCTGGAAGTGTGTCTGCCCCATACGAAGCACATATCGGATCTCTGGTAACTAGTCTCTATAATCGGATAAACATGACGTAGTCATAATATCCCGATAGTTGCAGCATTTAAGAGAACCAGTCCCGTATCCTACGTGACCATCATCTCCACTATGACTGGAGTGATACTTCCATCTTGACATCACACCCAACACACTACGATTCTCAATATACCCAGCAGAGGCGTACACAGAACCTGTTAAAGCCCTGGACGACCTAAACCAAAGTATATTGATTGTCGCAAGTATTAGCGGTGCAAGTCTCAAGTTAAGACCAAATACACCTACCCTGATTCAGACTTCCACAGACACATAGTCATACTACCAATGGAATTCCGAGGGGTCTATCGAGAGCGAAGCTGTTTTCCATACCATCGGTAAAATACAACCTCCTACTACACTTGTATGAGTATCATATACCCAAATATATGAGAACTATGCGGTTATGCCCTCACAATGCGCACAAGTGTAATACTAGTCTGTTACACATTATCGATGTCCAATCTCGATAATACTCTGACTATGGATATTTAATGATTAAACCTTCGTGGATTGATACTGTCTCATATTATCTCAATCCAGGTACTAATCATAAGAACCTCTTATCATTTATACATCTTGGTGATCTAATCACAAATGATAAGAGAGCAATTTCCTTTGTCACATAGTTAATTTGTACAACAACACCATGATCTGTACAAATAGTGATGCTATGGGTCATAACTGTCCAACACTGCGGGAAGAGATATGGTCGTCTGGTGACTTTTTGTGCAAGAACCACCTTTTGGGTGGACTTGACAATACCATGTACAATGTGTACCAAGACATGGTTTCTGCGAAGGTTCTCTAGGAAACTCTCGACAAGAAATATAAAATCGAGGATGCCGGATAAAAGAAATTTGTCGTGGGTATATTCATGGACTACAAGATGGTAGATTCAAGAACAGTAATGTCTAAGTTGGGTGAACTGTTGTTGATCATTAATGAAATACTGGATGAAGGTATGAAACTCTGTGAGACGTTTCAGGTTGCCACTATTATTGAAACGTTGCCTCCATCATGGAAGGACTTCAGGAGCTAGCTGAAACACAAGAAGAATCAGATGAGCCTTGAAGACCTTAGTGTTCGATTGAGAATAGAGGAGGACAACGGGATGTCCGAGAAGGCCAGCTACAAGACTATGGAGTCTAAGGCCAACATTGTTGAGGGTGTAAAGGGTTTCCAGAAGAGAAAGAACAGTGGAGCTTACTATTCCCAAGCTTACAAAATTTCAAGGAAAAAATGCTACAACTGTGGAAAGGGTGGTCATATGGCAAATGACTGAAGAAACAATAAGACTCAAGATAAGGGCAAGAAAAAGAAAAATGAGGCCCATGTCACTGAATGTGAGCAGCTGAGTGATGAGATCTCAGTGATGGACCTATCAGCAGTGGTAACCGAAGCCAACATAGTTGGGAATCTGAAAGAATGGTGGGTAGACACTGGGGCTACTCGTCATATCTGTGCAGATAGTTAGATGTTTTCCTTGTATCAGAAGGTCGATGGCGGCGATCATCTGACAATGGGAAACTCGTCTACCTCTCAGGTGGTTGGACAAGGCACATTGGTTCTGAAGATGACATTCGGAAAGGAGCTTACATTGAAGAATGTACTGCATGTTCCAGATATTCGAAAGAATTTGGTCTCGGGCTCTCTCCTTAGTAAGGCTGGTTTTAAGCTTGTTTTTTTTTTCTGATAAATTTGTAATGACTAAGAATGATATATATGTAGGAAAATGATACCTCACTGAGGGTCTTTTCAAACTCAATATAATGACTGTCAATCGTGCTATTAATAAAGCTAGTACTTCTGCTTATATTATTGAGTCACGAAATGTATGGCATGGGAGTTAGGACATGTTAATTATGATACAATGCGTAAATTAATTAACATGGACCTTATACCTAAATTTATAATTGATAGCCAACATAAGGGAGAGGCATGTGTTGATGCAAAAATGCATAGAACATCATTTCATTCCATGGAACGCAGTTCTGAGCCCTTAGAACTTGTACACACTGACGTGTGTGATATGAATATTGTGCAAACAAGAGGCGGTAAAAAGTACTTTCTCACTTTTATCGATGATAGCACAAGATTCTGTTATGTGTATTTACTGAGGAGCAAAGCTGAAGCTATTGATAGCTTTATACACTATAAGAACGAAGTTGAAAAACAACTTGGCAAGAAAATCAAAAGAATCAGGAGTGATAGAGGTGGTGAATATGTTTCACCATTCGGTGAATATTGTTCTGTGCACAGAATTATTCACAAAACCACTGCTTCATATTCTCCTCAACAAAACGAGATTGTTGAGCGCAAAAACCGAACGTTGAAGGAAATGATGAATGCCATGTTGACAAGTTCTGGTTTACCCAAGAACTTGTGGGGGGAAGCCTTCATTTCCGCGAACTACGTTCTGAACAAGCTTCCTCACATGAGATTGGACAAGACACCATATGAGTTGTGGAAGTGTCATGTACCTTCCTACAAATACCTAAAAGTGTGGGGGTGTCTTGCCAAGGTAATGGTTCCTAAACCTAAGAAGGTTAGAATATGACCCAAAACTGTTGATTGCATTTTCATTGGATATGCTCGCAACAGTAGTGCGTATCGATTCTTGGTACACAAGTCTGAGATTCCTGACATCAATCCGAATATGATAATTGAGTCAAGGAATGCGACATTTTTTGAAGAGATGTTTCCTTATAGAGAAAGACAAAGAACATAGTCTCTCAAAAGAACAATTGATATTGTCAAGGACAATGATCAATATGACCAAGAATCAGATCAACGCGTAAATGTTGAGACAATCGAACCTAGACGTAGCAAGAGAGCTAGAACGTCTAAGTCGTTTGGTCCCGATTTTCTGACATACTTGTTAGAAAATTAGCCTCAAAGCTATAAAGAAGCTATGTCTTCTCCAGAGGCACCTCTGTGGAAAGAGGCTATTAACAGTGAGATTGATTCAATCCTACAGAACCATACTTGGGAGTTGGTTGATCTTCCTCCAGGTTGTAAGCCACTGGGCTACAAATGGATATTCAAAAGGAAGATGAAAACGGATGGATCAATAGATAAGTACAAGGCAAGACTTGTCATAAAAGGTTATAGACAAAAGGAAGGCCTTGATTACTTTGACACATATTCACCAGTGACTCGTATCACATTGATAAGAATGCTCATAGCCATCACAGCTATATTTGGTCTTAAAATACATCAAATGGATGTAAAGATGACATTCTTGAATGGTGAATTGGATGAAGAGATTTACATGGAAAAACCAGAAGGGTTAAATGTTCCTGGACAAGAACAGAAGGTGTGCAAACTTGTAAAATCCTTGTACGGATTAAAACAAGCACCTAAACAATGGCATGAGAAATTTGACAAAGAGATGTTGTCAAATGGGTTCAAAACCAATGAGTGTGATAAATATGTGTACACCAAATCAACTCAAAAAGGATATGTCATTGTGTGTCTCTATGTAGACGAAATGCTGATAATTGGTAGTAATCATGAAATGATTCAGTCTACAAAAAACGTGTTATCCAGTAGATTTGATATGAAAGATTTGGGAATAGCTGATGTGATCCTAGGAATTAAGATTTCTAGGACATCAGACGGATATATATTATCTCAGACTCATTATATTGAGAAAATACTTGAGAAATATATCAAAGGGGATCTAAATGTGGCTAGAACCCATGTGGACCTAACTATTCATCTATCAAAGAATACTGGCTCAAGCGTATCGCAATTAGAGTATTCGAGAATCATCGGAAGTCTGATGTATCACACGAATTACACACGACCTGATATCGTTCAAGCTGTGAATCGACTTAGCAGATATACGAGCAATCCAGGACATAACCACTGGAAAGCCATAGTAAGAGTTTTGAGGTATCTGAGAGAAACTTCAAAATATAGGCGACACTATGAGAGATATCCTTCTGTTCTATAGGGATACAGCGATGCTAACTGGATATCTGATACAATGGATTCCAAATCTATGAGTGGATTTGTTTTCACACTTAATTGTGCAGCCGTGTCATGGAAATCTTCGAGGCAAACATGTATTGCCCGGTCTACTATGGAATCAAAATTCATAGCCTTAGACAAAACAACGGAAGAAGCAGAATGGCATAGAAACTTCCTGGAGGATATTCCTAGTTGGCCCAAACCGGTGCCAGCGATTAACATACATTGTGATAGCCAATTGGCTATTGGGAGAGCCCAAAATATAATGTATAATGGTAAGTCTCGACACATACGTCGGAGACATAATACCATACGTCAACTGCTCTTAAGCGGCATAATATCGATCGATTATGTTAAGTCAAAGGAAAACCTAGCGGATCCACTAACTAAAGGTTTACCTCGAGAGCAAGTTGAGAAGTCATCGAAGGGAATAGGCTTGAAGCCTATAATCTAAGAATTGTCACTGTGGAAATCCTGTTAGACAATTATGACCCATAGCCTCACTATTTGTAAAAGACATTGTGGTTTTTGTACAAATTAATAATGTAGCAATGGAAATTGCATTTTATCATTTTGTAATTTGATTACTTAAATATATAAATGATAAAAGTCCATATGATTAGTTCCAGATTATAAGATATGAGACAGTATCAATCCATAAAGGTTTAATCATTAAATATCCCTAGTCGTAGTATTATCAAGACTGGACATCGATAATGCGGAATAGACTAGTACTGCACTGGTGCGTGTTATGGAATAGTAACATCATAGTTCTCATATATTTAAGTATTGGATACTTATGCAAGTGTGATAGGAGGTTGTGTTTACCGATGATATGGAAACAGCTTCGCTCTGGATAGACCCCGCGGAATCCCATTGGTAGTATGACTATGTGTCTATGGGAATCCGCATCAGGGTAGGTGTATTTGGTCTTTACCTGAGACTTGCATCGCTAGTACTTCCGACAATCAATACGCTTTGGTTGGTCGTCCAGGACTTTAACAGGTTATGTGTACTTCTCTTCTTGGTTTATTGAGAATAGTAGTGTATTAGGTGTGATGTCAAGTTGGAAGTATCACTCCAATCATATGGAGATGATGATTACGCAGGGATACAAAACTGGTACTCTAAATGGTTGCAACCATCGGGATAATATGACATGGTCATGATTATCCGATTAAAGAGTCTAGTTGCTTGTAATCTGATATATGCTTCGTACGGGGAAGACATTATTCCAGCCCCAGGCCTTTCATGTGACATCCGATACTGGATCGCTATAAGCAATACTACGTATACTATTCCTGACAAAGATTACATATTCCATTAAGAATATTTCTGGAGAATTGTGTAGGCACAGTGCTTTACTAGAAGCGAACCATGTCTCGTAAATCGGTAAAAACGTAGTACGAGGTACGTACGTGTTTGGATAGTCCGACGACCGGATTTACTGCCAACATATCCAGGGATCTCTTGGGTCGCTTCCCGAATATTCACCGATGACGTATGATTCGAGCATAATTAATCTGGGATTAATTACGAAGAGATTTTATCTAGCATAAAATACTATTTGAAGAGAGAGAACGATTAATTTGGAATTAATCGATAAATTAATATATTTGATATATTAAACGAAATTAGATTTCGATGCGGAATTAAAATTGGATTTTAATTCGGGCAAACAAATTAATTTAGAATTAATTCGCGAGCGACGTGAATAGTAATTTTGCTAGGCATAATTATTTAATTAAATTTGATTTAATTACGCCGCAACGAAAAATTCGTTAATTCGGAATTAGCGAACCCGAGCCCGGGATGTGTTGCGGGCCCACTCGGATTTTGAATCAAGTGGGGCCCACAAGTCACATCACAACTCACATCATCTTGTCACTTTATGTTGATGGGTTTTGGTGGGTTGGTGATAACTTGTCCAACACACCAAACTTGTGTAAGATGAGATTGATGTTGAGTTTCTACATTAGGTCCCAAGATCATGAAATCAAGCATAAAAAACGCATGAATACATCAAAGGAATAATGGAGGAAACATATACTCACAATGATCGGTTTGAGATGCATCAAACAAGAAGCGTTTCTTCCTCCTTGTTAAGCTCGACAGTGAGCTTCTGTGACTGTGGACTGCTCGGTTTTGGTGGTTTATGTCTCCTCCATGACCGGCCATTGATGAACCACCATTGAAGCTCCAAGCTTCAAGTTCCAAAAACAAATCCAAGATCACAAATTCGTTTCCCTATCACCATAATATAACCCATGTGTGTGCTAGCACTCTTTCTTCATGCTTGTTCTCGGCAAAACTGCAGAAAAGGAAGCAAGAATTCGGCTCCAAGCCGTTAGAGGAAGAGAAGAGAAAAGGGAGGGAAAAAGGTTTCACTTAGAAACCGTATTCTAGGTTAGTGGAGAGAGAAAAAGAAAATGGTATTTACTTATATATTTATTTTATTTTCCAAAAATAAAATCAAATACAAAAAGCATTTACATTTTCCAAAAACAAAAGTCAAAAAGCAAAAAGCCTAATAATGCTTTTCCAACAACCATTTACTATTCACATCAAGTCACTTTAATAAAGTGACAACATGTCATGTCACATCACTCAAAGTGACAAGTGATTTGACGATTGATGTGACTATCGATTTGACGCTTGATGTGACTTGCGTGCCGCGCTCGAATTCGAAATGCGAATGCGCTCGCAATCACTTTCGGGCTCGGATTCGCTGATTCCAAATTAACGAAATTTCCGTCGCGTCGTAATTAAATGATTACGCCTAGCAAAATCACTATTCACGTCGCTAACGAATTAATTCTAAATTAATTTGTTCGCCCGAATTAAAATCTAATTTTAATTCTGCGTCGAAATCCAATTTCGTATAATATATTGAATATATTATTTTATCGATTAATTCCAAAATTAATCGTTCTCTCTCTTTAATTAATATTTTATCCCGGATAAAATATCTCCGCAATTAATCCCAGATTAATTTTCTCTCTTTTCTAATTAATCCCAGATTAATTAAAGTGCGAGTCATAAATCATCGGTGAATCTTTGGGAAGCGACCCATGAGATCCCCGGATATGTTGGCAGTAAATACGGTCGTCGGACTATCCGAACACGTAAGTACCTCGTACTACGTTTGTACCGATTTACATGACAAGGTTGGCTTCTAGCAAAGCGCCATGCCTACCCAATTCTCCGGAATATACTTATAGGAATATGTGATCTATATCAAGCGTAGTATACCGAAGTATTGTGTATTTCTGTCCAGTATCGGATGTTCACGTGTTAGGCCTGGGACTAGAATTGTGTCTGCCCCGTACGAAGCACATATCGGATGTCTGGTAACTAGTCTCTATAATTGGATATTCATGACCTTGTCATAATATCCCGATAGCTCGAGCATTTAGAGAACAAGTTCCGTATCCTACGTGACCATCATCTTCATATGACTGGAGTGACACTTCCGTCTTGACATCACACCTAACACACTACAATTCTCAATATACCCAGCATCGGCGTACACAGAACCGGTTAAAGCCCTGGACTACCTCAACTAAAGTATATTTATTGTCGTTTGTATTAGCGGTGCAAGTCTCAAGTTAAGACCAAATACACCTACCCTGATTGCAGACTCCCATAGACACATAGTCATACTACCAATAGGATTCCGCGGGGGGTCTATCCAGAGCGAAGCTGTTTCCCGTACCATCGGTAAAACACAACCTCCTATTACACGTGCATGAGTATCTTATACCCAAATATATGAGAACTATGCCGTTGTGCCCTCACAAACGCGCACAAGTGTAATACTAGTCTTTTACGTATTTATCGATGTCCAATCTCGATAATACTCTGACTAGGGATATTTAATGATTTATCCTTCGTGGACTGATACTGTCTCATATCATTCTCTGTCCAGGAACAAATCATAGGGACCTCTCATCATTTATATATCTAGGTGATCTAATCACAAATGTTAAGAGTGCAATCTCCTTTGTCACATAGTTAATTTGTACAACAACACCGTGATCTGTACAAATAGTGACGCTATGGGTCATAATTGTCCAACAATCTCCCACTTGGCCTATAGCCAGTCACTCGAGTCTCTGACACCCGAACTATGTACGGTTGGCTCAAATTGCTGTGAAATTCTTTCGTCAGCGGATTTCCATGATTATCATCTGATGCGATTTATTCAATCATCATATCGCCATGATGTATGATCCGAACGAATCAGATGAATATCGAAATATGTATCTGGATCGTTGATGAGACCATTAATTCTTTAGTCTGTGCTGACGCCTAGCTCAGCCGCTAACAGAACTATATCTAATCTAATTAGATTTGTTATTGACCCAGATGGCTTCTATTGCTGCTTCAGCTGCTGCAATTAACCCGCATTTGTTGTTTATTTGGTAACAGTATCTTGCTTGGAAGATTTCCAGCTCACTGTACCGTTATACAAACTGTATAGTACCTTTGCGACTTTTAGTCGTCTTTATCGGTTATAGGAAACTTGCTACAGTGAACTTAGTCACTTCAAGTTCTCCTTCTCCATAGACTAAGACAACATCCTTAGTTCTCTAAGATACTAATGGATGTTCTTAACATAAATCCAGTGACTATCACTCGGATTGGCCCTTTTGTGAGGGTAAAGGCAGATTACCTCTTTATAGTAGATCACCTATTTCAAGTAAGAAGTGAGGCTGGTTCCATGGGAAATTTTAAAGGCGGGTTACCCTAAAGTACTTGATGAATCCAGGGTCGTTGTTCAGGGCCGAAATGAACACAACCGTAAAATGGGAAATGATCGAAGTAAACTTGTGTGTTGGCAGTTGTCTTGGTTTACACCAACGGCAGAACAGTTCAAGACTATGGGTCACTGGTTTTCCAAGTAAATCCGATTGTCACTCACTAGGAAAGGTTCAAGGCCAAAGCTACCTATTTCGACGCAGCTTTAGTTCAAGGTTACTCTCTCATGTGTCTGCATGAATATTTGAAGAATTGTGGGGGATTGTTGTAAATTCTTCATATATTAGTAGTTTGGATGGAGGAGGGACATGTCCTTTGGGTAGGCACATGTCCTCAAGTATTTGAAAGAACATGCTTTAGTCTCCAAATAATGCATGGAAGGGGTATAACCCTTAGGAGGGTTACACCCCAATCCAAAGGGTGCCCTCAAAGGCACCCTTCCATGTCTTTATAAGAGAGACATCTTGTTCATTTCAACCAATCCGATTTTCATCCAAAGATTTGAGTCTCATATTATCTTCTTGTGTATGAGAGAGTACCACCATATTCCAAGTTCGAGATCTTGTTAAGGAGTGTGTTGGGATTTATATACTAGAGCTTCATGTATTGTAAATGGAATAGATTATTGTAATAATAATAAATACATTATTCATTTTATCAAAGTTGTTTGATTTATATCGCATATTGTCTAATTGTTTTGTTTACCTTGATTACTCTTGTACCTTTAGACTTTGTGTATGTTTGATGCACAAGAGGATTTAAGTCTAAAATTAGTAAACTAAATAGTCCATAGAGAGCAAACAAATAGGGTACTTTGTTGGTGGTATATCTATAGCTGCGGTCCATTCTATACTTGTATGACGACCTTGATCCGGGATCGTTCATGTAGTGATATGGGAATGGAGGCACCTTGTATGATAAGATCATATAGGACTGGACTCAGATAAATACAAATTTCTTTTAAAATCCGTTAACCAAAGAAATTCATTTTATCTAATAGATGGTCATATATGGATTCGATCTTAATCCTAAGTGTATTACGAACTCTTGCATGACAGACTATGTCCTTTGATTTACTATGGTGAGGTTGGTGTTGCATTCCCGGCCAATAATTACGTATTTTGGGGATGTGGTTTGGTATGTAGCTGGGAACGTTTTACATAGATATGGAATTCACTCCTTCTTACGAGAAGCAGAAGAATATCTCTTTTAAGAGTTTATTCGGGACTTGAACAATTTGAGCGCTCAACTTTTCTATTACGAATAGAAAGTATTTTATATTCATAATTGTTATGAATTAATTGTTCATTATAGAATCAATGGTACTTAAGAGACAACATATTTAGAGGGGTTTAACGGACTTATGACCCGGCTCTATTTATGAGATATTCGTGAAAGGCTATATCCATATGTAATGACTATATCGATGGACACCGAAAATGTTCGGTTTACTTAATCCATCTACGGTAACTAGAGTTCAACTTCTAGTTTTTAGTGGAATAACGCGGAGTTAATAATTCGTAATATTTGATTAAAGAGTTTAATTAATATTTCAGAATTATTGGAGCTCGGAACCGTATGTCCATTGGTCCCCGTGCTAGCTCGATTAACTGTAGCAAACCTAATATAATTATATTGTCTAATTATATGCTCACATTATATTTATTTATATATTATTAATAAGATTAATAATATTTATTGTCACAAATGAAAACTATGTTAAATTAGTTTAACTTAATGTTTTCTAGAATTCTTTGATTATAAGATAATCAAGTCTTGATTATGAGATAATCAAGTTAGTAATAATTATGAGATAATTACTACAACATAATTGAAGGTAAATAAATTATTATTAATATATTGATTTTTATTTACCATTGGAGACAAAGCCATATGGCTTACCATGTCATCCAAGCAATTATGTCTATTAGGTGGCTTGGATACACCTAATAGTTTTGTCATTAGCTAATGGATTTTATGCTTTGGTATGACCTCCATATTTATGTGTTTGCCATTGAAAGAAATCATTGAATGCTTAATGACAAAGCCATTGTCTTTTGCTTAACATTTCTTATGCTTTGGTATGGCATTCACATTTTTGTGTTAGCCGTTGCAAGAAAGCATTACATGCTTAATGACAAGGTTAGTTGGCTTGTGTAAGAGAATATAATCTCTACCATTTCTCTCACTTCCTAAGGTTAACACTTTGCATTCATTCACACAATTGTTGTGAGAAAATATTTGAGATAAAATAGAGATAGTTCTAGCATTCACAAGTGTTGTGAAATTCCTAAAGCCAAACACCATTGTGACATCCTAAATCTCTAAATAGTTTAGAGGTTTAATCTTTGTGAGTGAAGCCCATACTTCGGTTTGTTGGTTTCGAGTCATAGTTCGGAAGATCGAGTGGTTGATCTAAGTGTTGGAGACCAAAGGATTGATCTTGGCTTCTACAACAAAGGGAGAAGGAAAAGAAAATTTTGAAGATCCATACCGGATCCAGTGCCACCACAAGAAACTTCCGCTGCGCTAAGGAAAGTCATTTCCTACAATTGGCATCAAGAGCTTAAGGTTGAAAAGTTTTCTTAACCCTTTCTCTTTTTTAGTTTAAGTTTTAATAATTTATATTAGATATAAATTATTAATTTGCATGTTGTGATGAGTAGGCACAATTTGTTGTTCTTTGCAACTACTTGACTCATGAAGGGACCTTACTGAAGGTAGCTTTACCATGAGAGTTGGGACAGGGGATGCTGTTTCAGTAAGAGTAGTGGGAGTTTCAAATTTGAATTTTAATAAAAGTTATTTATGTTTGAATGGTGTGCTATATTTTCCTGGTTTTCACAGGAATTTGATTTCTGTAACAAAACTTATGGAATGTGGTTTTTCTGTTTCGTTTAATAATAAGTCAGTTATTATTAGTAGAAATGGATTAAATATATGCACGGGAAACTCCAAAAATAATCTATATGTATTAAGGCTGTTAATGCATGAATCACTGCTTAATACTGAAGTGTTTAAGATTGAAAGATCTAAAACTAAACGGCAAAAGATTTCTCATGATGATACCTATTTAGGGCACCTTAGACTTGGTCACATTACCTCAACCTGATAGATAGACTAATTAAGAACGAAGTTTTAAATCAGTTAAAACTTGGTACTTTACCTGTCTGTGAATCCTGTCTAGAAGGCAAAATGACCAAGAGACCTTTTACTGGAAAATGGATAAGAGCCAAAGAAACTCTTGAGCTAATACATTCGGATGTTTGCGGACTGATGAATGTAAAAGCACAAGGTGGTTTTGAATACTTTGTCACTTTCATTGAAGATTATTCCAGATATGGGTATGTTTACCTAATGCAGCACAAGTCAGATACATTTAAAAGTTCAAAGAGTTTCGTGTTGAGGTTGAGAACCAATTAGGTAAAAGCATCAAAATTCTACGATCAGATCGTGGAGGAGAATACCTTGATAGAGATTTCGAGGATTTCTTAGTTGAGCATGGAATTGTTTCACAACTCACAGCACCTGGAAAACACCACAACAAAATGGTGTTGCAAAAAGGAGAAATCGAACCCTACTAGACATGATAAGATCAATGTTTAGTTATAGCACTCTACCTAGTTCATTCTGGGGGTATGCATTGCAAATTTATGTATATCCTGAATGTAGTTGCTTCTAAGTCTGTTTCTAAGACTCCTTAGAGTTGTGGAATTATCGTAAAGCTAGTTTCTGACATTTTCGCATATGGGGTATCTGACACATGTGCTAAAGAATAAGACTACTAAGTTGGAACCACGTTCACAGGTGTGCCTATTTGTAGGCTATCCTAAGGAAACTAGGGGTGGATTCCTTTATAGTCCAGAAGATAATAAAGTATTTGTGTTGACAAATGCTACATTTCTTGAGGAGGACTATATGAGAGAGTTGAAACCTCGAAGTAAAGTGTTACTTGAGGAGTTACTTGCTGGTACGACCAGTACATCATTTTCAAATGTTGACAAAGACATAACACCTTCTACATATGAAAGTCAGATGCAAGTTTATCAGGATACCATACCACCTAGGCATAGTGGGAGGGTTGTAAGACAATTTGAACACTATCTAGGAAATGAAGAGGTGAAAGTTGTTGCATCTTGTGATGGTATAGATGATCCATTGACCTATCGTAGTGCAATGGATGATACTGATAAAGAAGAATGGCTCAAAGCCATTAACCTTGAGATGGAGTCCATGTACTCTAACTCAGTCTGGGAACTTATAGACCAACCTAATGGAGTAAAACCCATAAGTTGCAAGTGGATCTACAAGAGAAAAAGAGGAATAGATGGGAAAGTACAAACTTTCAAGGCTAGGCTAGTGGCAAAGGGTTATACCCAAAGAGAGAGTTGACTATGAAGAAACTTTCTCACCAGTAGCCATGCTTAAATCCATCAGGATTCTTCTTTCCATTGCCGCATATTATGACTATGAGATTTGGCAAATGGATATCAAGACTGTATTCTTGAATGGTAATCTTGATGAGAGTATCTATATGGTATAACAGAAGGGTTCATTACCCAAGGTAAAGAGCAAAAAGTTTGCAAGTTGCAAAGGTCCATTTATGGACTTAAGCAAACATCTAGATCTTGGAACATAAGGTTTGATACTACGATCAAGTATATAACTTTGAGCAGAACATCATGAGCCTTGTGTCTACAAGCGCATCATTGATGGGAAGTGGTTTTCCTTGTGTTATACGTTGATGATATTTTACTCATTGGGAATGATGTAAAGATATTATCAGACGTGAAAATCTGGCTAGCTAACCAATTCCAATGAAAGATTTGGGAGAGGCAAGTTATGTACTTGGGATTCAGATCATTCGGGATCGCAAGAAACGACTGTTAGCAATGTCTCAAGCAACCTATATCGACAAGATTCTTGTGCGATTTGGTATGCAGAATTCCAAGAAAGGTAATTTACCTTTCAGGCATGGGATTCATTTGTCTAAGGAACAGTCTCCTAAGACACCTCAAGGAATTGATGAGATGAGACATATACCATATGCTTCAACAGTTTGAAGTCTTATGTATGCTATGTTATGCACGAGACCAGACATCTATTTTACAGTGGGAGTAGTCAGTAGGTTTCAATCCAACCAAGGATTAGATCATTGGGTAGCGGTGAAACATATTCTCAAGTATCTTCGGAGAAAAATAAATTATATGCTTGTATATACAACTCAGGATATGATTCTGAGAGGATGTACTGACTCTGATTTTCAGACGGTGTCGATTCTAGGAAATCAACATCTGGATCAGTGTTCACCCTAGGTGGTGGGGCTATAGTATGAAGGAGCATTAAGCAATCTTGTATTGCTGACTCCACCATGGAGGCTGAATATGTAGAAGTTTGTGAGGCAGCTAAGGAAGCAGTCTGGCTCCGTAAGTTCTTGGCAGATCTGGAAGTTGTTCCAGATATGAATAAACCACTCACACTTTATTGCAATACTAGTGGCACAGTGGCGAACTCCAAATAACCAAGAAGCCACAAGAGGGGTAAGCATATTGAGAGGAAATATCACCTCATCAGAGAGATAGTGCAGAGAGGAGATGTCGTTGTCACGCAGATTCCATCCGCAGACAACCTGGCTGATCCGTTTACAAAGACCTTATCGGCTAAAGTATTTGAAGGTCACCTAAAGGGTTTAGGATTACATGACATGTCCCATTTGCTCTAGTCCAAGTGGGAGATTGTTGGGATTTATGTCCTAGAGCTTCATGTATTGTAAATGGAATTGATTATTGTAATAATAATAAATGCATTATTCATTTTATCAAAGTTGTTTGATTTATATCGCATATTGTCCAATTGTCTTGTTTACCTTGATTACTCTTGTACCTTTAGACTTAGTGTATGTTTGATGCACAAGAGGATTTAAGTCTAAAGTTAGTAATCTAAATAGTCCATAGAGAGCAAACAAAGAGGGTACTTTGTTTGTGGTTTATCTATAGCTGCGGTCCATTCTATACTTGTATGACGACCTTGATCCGGGATCGTTCATGTAGTGACATGGGAATGAAGGCACCTTGTATGATGAGATCATATAGGACTGGACTCAGATAAATACGAATTTCTTTTAATATCCGTTAACCGAAGAAATTCATTTTATCTAATAGATGGTCATATATGGATTCGATCTTAATCCTGAGTGTACTACGAACTCCTGCATGACAGGCTATGTCCTTTGATTTACTATGGTGAGGTTGGTGTTGCATTCCCGGCCAATAACTACGTATTTTGGGGATATGGTTTGGTATGTAGCTGAGAACGTTTTACATAGATATGGAATTCACTTCTTCTTACGAGAAGCAGATGAATATCTCTTTTAAGAGTTGATTCGGGACTTGAACAATTTGAGCGCTCAACTTTTCTATTACGAATAGAAAGTATTTTATATTCATAATTGTTATGAATTAATTGTTCATTATAGAATCAATGGTGCTTAAGAGACAAAATATTTAGAGGGGTTTAACGGACTTATGACCCGGCTCTATTTATGAGATATTCGTGAAGGGCTATATCCATATGTAATGACTATATCGATGGACACCGAAAATGTTCGGTTTATTTAATCCATCTACGGTAACGGGAGTTCAACTTCGAGTTTTTAGTGGAATAACGCGGAGTTAATAATTCGTAATATTTGATTAAAGAGTTTAATTAATATTTCGGAATTATTGGAGCTCGGAACCGTAGGTCCATTTGGTCCCCGTGCTAGCTCGATTAACTGTAGCAAACCTAATATAATTAGATTGTCTAATTATATGCTCACATTATATTTATTTATATATTATTAATAAGATTAATAATATTTATTGTCACAAATGAAAACTATGTTAAATTGTTAACTTAATGTTTTCTAGAATTCTTTGATTATGAGATAATCAAGTCTTGATTATGAGATAATCAAGTTAGTAATAATTATGAGATAATTACTACAACATAATTGAAGGTAAATAAATCATTATTAGATATTGATTTTTATTTACCATTGGAGACAAAGCCATATGGCTTACCATGTCATCCAAGCAATTATGTCTATTAGGTGGCTTGGATACACCTAATAGTTTTGTCATTAGCTAATGCATTTTATGCTTTGGTATGGCCTCCACATTTATGTGTTTGCCATTGAAAGAAAGCATTGAATGCTTAATGACAAAGCATTGTCTTTAGCTTAACATTTCTTATGCTTTGGTATGGCATTCACATTTTTGTGTTGGCCATTGCAAGAAAGCATTAGATGCTTAATGACAAGGTTAGTTGGCTTGTGTAAGAGAATATAATCTCTACCATTTCTCTCACTTCCTAAGGTTAACACTTTGCATTCATTCACACAATTATTGTGAGAAAAGATTTGAGAGAAAATAGAGAGAGTTCTAGCATTCACAAGTGTTGTGAAATTCCTAAAGCCAAACACCATTGTGACATCCTAAATCTCTAAATAGTTTAGAGGTTTAATCTTTGTGAGTGAAGCCCATACTTCGGTTTGTTGGTTTCGAGTCATAGTTCGGAAGATCGAGTGGTTGATCTAAGTGTTGGACACCAAAGGATTGATCTTTGCTACTACAACAAAGGGAGAAGGCAAAGAAAATTTTGAAGATCCATACCTGACCCGGTGCCACCACAAGCAACTTCCGCCGCGCTAAGGAAAGTCGTTTCCTACAATTGGCATAAAGAGCTTAAGGTTGAAAAGTTTTCTTAACCCTTTCTCTTTTTAAGTTTAAGTTTTAATAATTTATATTAGATATAAATTATTAATATGCATGTTGTGATGAGTAGGCACAATTAAATTCATGAGATGAATGGTTTTTAATGTTCATGTGATGAATGTTTACTTTGTTAATTATTTGTTGAAGATGTGTGGGCAATTTAATTAAGCTTGGTATTTATAAGCCTCCCTGTGGTTCAGAATTAGATGAAGAAAATTCCCATTAAGCTTCCGTGTGTACTTGCATCATGGGGTCCATTTAATGATGTAATAAAAGCTTTCAAGAAAGTCTTTTTCGTAAGAGGCCCCACTCCAGTTAGGCCATGGACTCACCAAGTCAACTTGACCAAGTCAAGTCATGCATGTTATCATTAATTATTCCTTAAATATAATTTCTTAATTTTTTTCTGAATATCAATCTTTATTAAAAAAAAAATTTACATAAAGAAAAATTACAAAATGTAAGTTTACTAATAGCACACTTATATTCAGGGTAACCACTTGTATTCTCAAAAAGACATTTCTAAATAAGTCTATGCGGAACATCTCATCAAATAAAAATCAGATACATTAACATGAGATTAACCAAATTATCAGCAACCACCTCAAATTATTTTACCATATGTAACCAACAAACACTCACTTTAATCGAAAGAAGTTAAAACAAATAGCTATCAATTTTCTTTCTCTTTAACAATTTTTTTTTTCCAGTACTAACAAGTAAAGATTTATTTTTTTATTTTTTATGTATGACGGATTGAATCTTTATAATTTGAACTTAAATTTATAACTTGTTGAGTCACTTGAAATGGGATAATTGTTTTTCACTTGATAATATTAATTTATTTTTTAAGAGTAAGTCCATACTCATGATCTCACATTGAGATCATTGGTTCAAATCTAGACAGTGTATTTCTTGTAAGAGTTATACGATAGTCGGAAGTTTTCCTGCTCCATTTAAATTCGAAAGATATGATTTGACGACCAAATTTCTAACGATTCTAAAAAAAAAATTCAATGGTCGGTGGAAAGTCTAGCTCATGTGATGTTTCATCATACGATGGTTTATTTTCTCGGTGATGAGATAGGTCGTTAAGTTAATGCTCGACTTTTCCCAAGGAGTACGAATGGACATTAATGCTTCTTTGTTAGATGAATTTGGATCTTCACCTGAATTTTGTTAATTTTTTCATAATATTTGTCATATTAAATTTCATAATAATATACTGTTAAAATTTAATTATTTATAAATTATTATCCAATAATTATTAATCATAAATTATATAAATAAAATAAAAACCGTCAATATAAAATTCAATTCAACAACGAAACTAAATTAAGTCAACACCAAATTCATGTCATCATTAAGAAAAACATACAGGGATCCTCTTTTATTGTTGTAGTTCTTGGAGATATATGTACAACTCGAATAAAAATTTCAACGCATCACTCCGCACGTTACAATGAACCTTGTGTAAGATAAATACGTAAATTGGAAACAAAAATGCTACACATACATAAACTCTTACTTACAATTTCTACACCTCTCTCACTGTAGCTACAGTGATTACTGTAGCATCACTGTAGGTACAGTGAGAGTGGTGTAGAAATTGTAAGTAAGAGTTTATGTAGGTGTATCATTGCTCAATTGGAAATAGATGCAACAGTTTAAATAAAATTAGGTTGTGTCATGCGTATTTTAACATCATTATTATTTAATTTTTAAATATATAAATGGTCATGTGATTGTATTCAGTAGTAGTATGGAAAATGTAATAATGAAACAAATGAACTTCCTCATAATAATTATGATAAGATGTGGAATTAGGATTTTGTTTAATGTGATTGTTGATGGTGATTTTTGTGACCAAGTATTTTGAACAGCTCGGCAAGGGCAGAGAAGAAAATTATTGTTAGTGTCTCTAAGACTTGCCCAATAATCCTAAACATGATTCTAGTGTGAATAAACAAGATAAGTTGCGGAAAAAACTTACATTGATCGGTTGAAGTTCAAAATTTTTTCCTTGGAAGTAGAAGCTCCAAGCCTTCTTTTTGAGTTCCAAACTCTTGGGTGAGTTTCCCTATCACCTTTCTTTGACTCCTTTAAGTGCTAGATTGAACAAAATTGAAACAAAAATTCCTCCTCCAAGAAGAAGAAATTCGGCCATGGTGAGATGGAAAGGAAAGAGAGAAGTGTGAATAGTGTATTTGTGTTTTCCAAAAACATAACACAAAATGTTGACTTCTAAAGTTGTGTGTGTGTGTGTTGGCAAAAGATGCCTTTTAAATACCAACAACTTCCATCACTAATAGTGACTAGTGATGTAAGTTGTGGGTCCCATCCAATTTTGAATTCTAAATTCTAGTTGTCTTACAGAACACACTTTGGGCCCGGTTCGTTTAATCCGACTAAACGAGTTTTTCATCGTTACGTAATTAAATCTAATTTAATTAAATAATAATGCCTAGCAAAATTATTACGAAAGTCGTTTACAAATTAATTCCAATTAATTCGTTCGCTTCAATTAAAATTCAATTTTAATTCCGTATTGAAATCCAATTTCAATTAAATATATCCGATATATTATTTTAGCCCAATTAAATAAATTAAATAGAAAAATCTAATTTGACTATTAAATCTTTTTACCGATTAATTCAAATTAATCGCGTTCTCTCTTTTAGACGAATTTAACCCCAGATAAATTCTTACCGCAATTAATCCCAAATTAATTTTCTCTCTCATAATTAATCCCAGATTAATTCTGTTCGAGTCAAATGTCATTAGTGAATCTTTGGGAAGCGACCCAAGAGATTCATGGATATGTTGGCAGTAACTCCAATTGTCGGACTATCCGACACGTGCGTATCGCGTACCACGTTCTCACCGATTTACAAGACATGGTTGGCTTCTAGCAAATCATCGTGCCTACCCAATTCTCCAGAAATATTCAACGAAGAATATAATCTGTATCAGACGTAGTATACAATGTATTGCGTATTACCATCCAGTATCGGATGTCACATGTTAGGCCTAGGGCTGGAATTGTGTCTGCCCCGTACGAAGCATATATCAGATCATCAGCAACTAGTCTCTGTAATCGGATAATCATGACCTAGTCATATTACCCCGATAGCTGCAGCATTTAAGAGTACTAGTTCTGTATCCATGCGTGATCATCATCTCCATATGACTGAAGTGATACTCCCATCTTGACATCACATCCAATACACTACGATTCTCAATATACCCAGAAGAGGCGTACACACAACCTGTTAAAGCTCCGGACGACCAAAACCAAAGTATATTAATTGTCGCAAGTATTAGCGATGCAAGTCTCGGGTTAAGACCACATACACCTACCCTGATTCGGATTCCCATAGACACATAGTTATACTACTAATAGGATTCTGAGGGGTTTATCCAGAGTGAAGCTGTTCCCGGTCCAACGGCTAACAGAACCTCCTATCACACTTGCATAAGTATCCAATACTTAAATATATGAGAACTATGTCGTTAAGATTCTATAACGTGCACAAGTGTAATACTAGTCTATTTCGCATTATCGTTGTCCAGTCTCGATAATACTACGACTAGGGATATTTAATGATTAAACCTTTCGTGGATTAATACTGTCTCATATCTTATTAATCTGGTACTAATCATATGGACTTTTATCATTTATATATCCAAGTAATCCAATTACAAAATGATAAAAGAGAAATTTTCTTTGTGACAAAGTTGATTTGTACAAAAATACCATGTCTTTTACAAATAGTGATGTTATGGGTCATAATCGTCCAACAATCTCCCACTTGGCCTATAGCCAATCACTCAAGTGTCCAACACCTGAACTATGTACGGGTCGCTTAAACTTTTGCTGAGATATAGCTTTCGTCAGCGGATCTGCAAGGTTATCATCTGAAACGATCTTTCGATCTTGATATCGCCACGATGTACGATCTCACGAATCAGATGAAACCGTCGAAGTACATACTTGGATCATTGATGAGACCGTGATTCCTTAGCTTGTGATGTAGCCCATCTTAGCTGCTAACAGAACTACTCCTAATCTAATTAGGAATTTTATAGATCCAAAATGCTTCTTTTGCTGCCTCAACCGCATCAATATATTCCGCTTTTGTTGTTAAATCGGCAACAATATCTTGGTTGGAAGATTTCCAGCTCACTGCTCTGTTATTCAAACAAAATATGTACCCTGATTGCGACTTACATTCGTCTTTATTGGTTTGGAAACTTACATCGGTGAACCCAGTCACCTCAAGTTCTCTTTCTCCATAGACTAAGAAAGCATCCTTAGTTCATCTAAGATACTCAAGGATGTTCTTTACATCAATCCAGTGACCATCACCTGGATCGGCCTGATAGTGACTGCAGATGCTCAAAGCATATGAGACACCAGGTCGCGTACATATCATGGCATGCATGATCGATCCAACTTCTTAAGCGAACGGGATCCGATTCATTGAATCTCTCTCATCTTGAGTTTTAGGACACATGTCCTTAGATTGAGAGACGACATGTGACATCAGAAGCAGCCCCTTCTAGGACTGATACATTTTGAATCTCTTCAACACTGTCAATGTACGAGTTCTCGGAGAGTGCCAATAACTTTTAGATATATCCCAGTAGATCCTTATTCATAGAATAAAGGTTTCCTCTCCTAAGAATTTCATGGAGAATTTTAATGAAAGCCAAGCTTTCACCGATTTTAATATGGGAATGTAATTGTTAAGAAGTAATACATCATCAACGTATAGGAAAATCATTGTCAGTGCGCTCCCACTAACCTTCTTATATACATAAGAATCATCTTCATTTTGAATGAAACCATATTGTAATATGATCTCATTAAAACGTTGGTTCTAAGAACGCAATGCTTGCTTCAATCCATAAATAGATCGATTTAAATTGCAAACCTTGTTTGCATATTTTGGCACGAAAAAACTGTCAGGCTGTTGTATCTAACCATCTTCCAAAAGGTTTCCGTTAAGGAAAGCGATTTTGACGTCCATCTACCATATTTCATAATCGAAATATGCAGATTTAGCAAGCGTTATCCGAATGGATTTAATCATGGCAACGGGTAAAAGGTTTCGTCGTAATCGACATCATGTTGATGACGATACCCTTTCGCTACAAGCCTAGCTTTGTACGTTTGTATGTTGCCATCCATGTCTGTCTTCACCATGAAGACCCATTTGCTATCAATAGGCATAATGCCTTCTGGTACATCAACCAGTGTCCAAACTTGGTTGTATACATGTAATCCATTTCGAACTTCATGGCCTCTTGCCATAAAGTGGAGTCGATACCTTGTATCGCTTCCTCATACGTAGCCGGTTTATTATCCTCAATAAGATTAATGTCTACATGAGATGAGATCAGAAACCCATACCTCTCAGGTTGTTTTCTGACTCTCTCCGACCTAAGCGGTTCATGTGTATTAGAAGATTGTGGAACAGTCTCATCCCTGATGAACTGTTCGTGTTCCGTGAGGGGATCGGTGCCAGGAACAATATCACTCTGATTTTCATCGAGTTCTACTTTCCTCCCACTTACCATTGCATTTTGGAATTCATTTTCGAGGAAATCTGCATGGAGAGAAACAAATACCTTGTTCTATTGTGGGTTGTGGAAATAATATCCTTTGGTTTCCTTAGGATAACCAATTAAAAATAGGCACTTATCCGATTTGGGTTCTAGTTTGGCACCATCCAAACGTTTAACATATGCCCAGCATACCCAAATCTTTAGGAATGAGAAACCTGGTTTCTTTCCTGTCTATATTTCATATGGAGTCTGTCCAACAGACTTTGACGGAACCTTATTCAAAATAAGTATTGCACTATTCAATACGTATCCCTGAGGAAATTAGTAGCTCAGTGCGACTCATTATTGACCTTACCATGTCCAACAAAGTTCGGTATCTTCGTTCGGACACACCGTTCAATTGCGGTGTTCAGGGAGGAGTCCACTGTGAAAGAATACCATATTCTTTTAAGTAATAGAGAAACTCATTGCTCAAGTATTCTCCACCACGGTCCAACTGTAATGTATTAATACTTTAGCCGGTCTGTTTTTCTACTGCATGTCGAAACTCTTTGAATTTATCAAAAGTTTCCGACTTGTGTTTCATAATCCACACATAACCATAACGCGATGCAACATCCATAAAGGTTATGAAGTATTGTTATCCACCTCTAGCCTGGCTAGACATTGGCCCACATACATCACCATAAACGAGGGCTAACAGCACGGTGGCAAGTACACCCTTACCGCTAAAAGGCGTTTTAGGCATTTTGCCTAATAAACAGGATTCGCAGACATCATATGAATCAAGATTAAATCCGTCCAACTATCCATTTTTCCAAAGAGTGGATATACGAGTCCTGTTAATGTGTCCCAGACGACAATGCCACAAATAAGTTTCATCTGTTTTACTCAATTTGAGCTTTTTGTTTGTCATGTTATATGTTTGAGATTCATTTATATTCAAAATATAAAGACTATTATTAACATCTGCTATACATATCAAAGTGTTATCTTTATATACAAAACACCCAGTGTTTCAGAATTCAAAGGTATACCCGTAACGGGTTAAACAAAATACATAGATGATGTTTCTAGTAAAACTAGGTACGAAATAACAATCACCTAATGTAATTATATGCCCCAAGGGCAGATACAAAATATAGGTCCCAACAGCCAAAACAACGACTCTTGGTCCATTTCTGACTCGTAGGTCGATCTCATCTGAAGCCAGTATCCTGCTAATCAGAAGATCCTGCACACCAGTACATATGTGAGTACCACATCCATAATCAAATTTTTAAAACAAGTAGTGGACATGTTTATAACAAAATACCTGAAGTCGGAGCCTTGCCCGTCTTCACTTCCTTCAACTCCGCCTTGTACTCACGTCAGTCACGCTTCCAGTGACCCGGTTTGCTACAATGTAGGCAGACGTCTTGGGATATGTCCTTAGTCTTCCCAAAAGACTTTGATGATTTGGCCTTGCCCTTTTTCTTCATTTTCTTCACACCCCCAGAATGTCACATTAATTTAATTAAAGTGTAATTGCCATAATTAATTAATTAAACTAATAATTCCAAAACATCAATTAAACTAATTAATACTGCTTTAATCATCCAATTCATGTCCAACACAAATTGAAGCAAAATCAATCCATCACAACATGCTCAAGCTCACGGCAATATATGAAATTAACATCCAATTTTGATTTCAATCCAATTAAATCAATAATTAATATTCAATTTCATGCCAATTAATATATCCAATTGTCAAATTCAAAAAATCACAATGAACTTGTTCTAGGGTGCATTCGGCCATGTCTTGGATTTAAGGGAAATTTTTGATCCAATCAATTTCTCAAATCCAATGATGCACAAATCCAATTCATCATCATCTAAACACAACCAAACAAGCAATTTCGAATTTTCACACTTCAAGCATAAAATTCCCAAATTAAAGTTATGAACCCCAGAATTTAAAATCAAGTTTAGGTGGCTCTGATACAATTGTTAGTGTCTCTAAGACTTGCCCAATGATCCTAAACATGATTCTAGTGTGAATAAACAAGATAGGTTGCGGAAAAAACTTACATTGATCGGTTCAAGTTCAAAACTTTTTCCTTGGATGTAGATGCTCCAAGCCTTCTTTTTGAGTTCCAAACTCTTGGGTGAGTTTCCCTATCACCTTTCTTTGACTCCTTTAAGTGCTAGCTTGAACAAAATTGAAACAAAAATTCCTCATCCAAGAAGAAGAAATTCGGCCATGGTGAGATGGAGAGGAAAGAGAGAAGCGTGAATAGTGTATTTATGTTTTCCAAAAACATAATACAAAATGTTGACTTCTAAAGTTGTGTGTGTGTGTTGGCAAAAGATGCCTTTTAAATGCCAACTACTTCCATCACTAATAGTGATTAGTGATGTAAGTTGTGGGTCCCACTCAATTTTGAATTCCAAATTCTAGTTGGCTTACGCAACACACTTTGGGCCCGGTTCGTTTAATCCGACTAAATGAATTTTCCGTCGTTACGTAATTAAATCCAATTTTATTAAATAATAATGCCTAGTAAAATTATTACGAAAGTCGCTTACGAATTAATTCCAAATTAATTTGTTCGCTTGAATTAAAATCCAATTTTAATTCCGTATTAAAATCCAATTTCAATTAAATATAACCGATATATTATTTTAGCCCAATTAAATAAATTAAATAGAAAAATCAATTTTGACTATTAAAATTATTTTACCGATTAATTGAAAAATAATCGCGTTCTCTCTTTTAGACGAATTTAATCCCAGATAAATTCTTGCCGCAATTAATCCCAAATTAATTTTCCCTCTCATAATTAATCCCATATTAATTCTATTCGAGTCAAATGTCATCGGTGAATCTTTGGGAAGCGATGCAAGAGATTCCTGGACACGTGCGTTAGTGTCACGGTGTCCAACACCAGAAAATAGGGCTTTGGTAATCTTACCCTGAATACATGATTCATAAGTTGGATATGATTCAATGGTAAGATCTGGTATCAAACCATTCCTAACCAATTGGGTAAGGCGTTTAATGCCTATGTGACCCAGCCGCATATGCCAAAGTTCAGTATTATTAATTACAGGTAAACTACGTTTATTAACTCAGTATTTAAAATATCTTTTGAAGTTTGCAATGTATAATGACCATGCTGTTCTTATGAAGTTTAAAATATCTTTTGTTTACAGGTAAACAAAGGATCTGAATATTAATTTTATCATATAAATACAAAGAACGTTCTTAATATTAATACGATAACCTTCTGTATCTAATACAAAAAGAGATATAATATTAGCTACACATCCAGGTACAAAATGACAGTCATATAACAAAAGTATCCTATTCGGCAATGAGATCTCGCATACTCCCACTGCAACTGCATCCAAAGAGTCTCCACTCCCGAATGGCAACTACATCTCTCCAGGCTTCAGTCTTCTACTTTCCTTCAGCACCTGCCAAAGAATTACAAATGTGAATGGGACAAGAAGAATCTAAAATCCAGCTGGATGTAACGGCTTCAAAAGCCAAAGATAAATCAATAACTGGAAAAATAAATGTACCTGATGTAGATGCTCTCTCCCTCCTCAGCTTGGCGATGTAATCAAGACAGTTCCTTTTCCAGTGCCCGACTTTGCCACAGTGGTGGAATTTGTCTTCAGAAGCCTTCTTGGGCTTAGCTATCTTTCCCTGTGGTTGAGGACCGAAACTCTTCTTCTTCTTTCCCTTTGACCATGTCTGGGAAGAAGCAGAGAGAGAAGTAGGTCTCAGAGGGCGTGTCGGTACTCCCTTCTTAAGGTCCTCTTCCGCCGTGAGCAACATCCTATATAGCTCTTGGTAGGTACAGATAATCCCGTTCATGTTGAAATACATCACAAACTGGCGATAAGAAGCTGGGAGAGAACTAAGAATGACACTCCTACCGAGAATGTCATTTAGAATGAGATCATGTCGCTTCAGTTGATCAATCAAATCGATCATCTGACGAACATGTGGGCTAACAGCTTGCCCCTCATCTAATCGCGCATGGAACATTTATTGGCGACCTTGTGAACAATCATTTGTTCTTGGTTCTCAAATGACTGTCTCAATCGAGTCATCATTGTATAGGCATCTGACATGCCATAATACTGTTTCTTGAGTCCCGGTGAAAGTGAACTTAAGATGTATGACTTAACTTTTAAGTCATCATCCTTCCAAGCTTGGAAGACTTCGCGTTCTTCCGGAGTAGCGTCCTCTGCCACAGCAAGTGGCAGTGGACCCTCAAGAACATATCCCAATTTCTCGGAATCGAGGACAATCCTCAAATCCAATTCCCAATCTGCAAAGTTATCAGTGCCTTTGAGTTTGTTCGCATCAAGCATACGCGCAAACTGATTAGTAGATGGTGCCGCCATCGCAAATCTATCATATAGATCACGAAAAACGGTTAGCAGAAATTAAGCAGTTTCATATAATATCAAAAGCATAAACTAGATCGTGGATTTTTAATCTAAAAATGCCCCTCCACTAAATCATGCAATACTGTAATCCCCAAACAGAATACAAAGATTTAATAATTAAATTAAATACAAATAGTGAAAAGTGGATCCCGTGAATATATTTCAGCTCAAAGCAGAGGCACGGTCTCGCATACGTATATTTATCAGGTAGACAACTCATTTGTCAATCATTCACTAATGACTCTTGGGTTTCCGATCCTGGTCGTTTCTCGTTGTCGCTGCTAAGGCAGGCCCACAAGGAGACGTACCAAGGTTAAACTCGTCAATGATAAACTCAAGTTACTTGCGTAAACCTGACAACTAGGGCACGTTCAGGATTCCGCTTTCGTTTGAATTTATCTAGTATCTAATATACATCCGGTATAAATAATCTATATCGGCTACACCCTCACAGTAGAGGCACGGTCTCAGATGTAGTCATGGAGAAATATTCATAAACTGTATTGACAAGACGAACCATATAACATGCATAAAATACATAATTACATTTAAACCTTATTAATCACGGATTTTCCGCTAAGTGTCATACACCCTAAATCTAACCAAATTAGATTATAATAAGCATGTATAAAGTCAAGAAAACATGATTAAACATTGATTTAATTAATTCTAATCATTTTAGGGGGCCTAGAATCAGACTCGCTCTGATACCATTTTGTTAGGGATTCGGGTCGGGCGCAGCGGAAACTTTGGTCGGGGTGAAATCGTATTTCAAAACTTTTTCAAAATACCGAGTAGATTATTCAATATCTAATATGAATAATCTATTCGGATTTCACCTAAACCAAAAAAAAATTACTCATGTGTATGATCCAATCAGATGAAGTAATAATCCTACCACAAAAGGCCCTTTGTCCGACCACATCAAGTCATGGCCGACCACATGTGCTCATGCTCCGACCAAACCATATCCGACCAGACGAGGTCCGACCACATCATTTCCGACCAGACGAGGTCCGACCACCTCATGTCCGACCAGATGAGGTCGGACCACATCATGTCCAACCAGACGAGGTCCGACCAGACGAGGTCCGGCCAGACGAGCTCCGACCAGACCATGTCCAACCAGACGAGGTCTGACCAGATGAGGTCCGACCAGACGAGGTCCGACCACATCCTGTCCGACCAGGGTCAAACAGACGAGTATTTTACATACATCATATACAAATCCAAATACTCAACATAAATGAAAAGCCAAAAGGTGGTACAAGGTCAGAAACTTGAAACCAACACTTAAATCAAGTTTCTAAAACACCGAACAAGCCTCACCACAATGAAATAACTATAGAACAGTTCTAGCTCATCTAAGAGTGGGTCAATAACTCTAGAATGACAACTAGTTTCTTAAACCACCAATAGAATACTTATTAACTCATTAGTAACATTCTATGATCTTTATACATGCTCAACCCTCTCCAAAAACTTCCATTCTCCAAAAACACATAGAATAAAGAATAAGAAAAACATAAGAACATCACAAGATGAAGACCACAACAAGAGGAACATTTTTCTCTCTAATGGCAAGTTGGAAATACTTACTAAATTCCAAGCTTTTCTTTGTTTTTTCTTTTCTTTCTCTCAAGCTTCTATGTCTTCTTTCAATGGAGTTTTAGGTAAAGTGTGAAAAGGTTATTAAACCCTAAATGAAACAAAACAATATATACTTGTGTATTTTTGCCCTTGGCCGAAAATTGCTAAGGTAATTTACAAGATATTTTGTTTTCATTTCATTTGAATTTCAATTTGCAACTTGTTAAAGATCATTACACTTTAATGATATTTTCAACCAAGTCAACAATTTCAACTTAGCCATTAAAAACAAATATCATAACTTTAAAATACCTATACTTTAATTAATTTAATCATTTAACCATTAAATAATCAATTAATTAATTAAATACAATATATTAAATATATGTATAATATTTACATTAAATATTAAATACATATATTCATTTATGATATTAGTCAATATCTCATTTTGACAATTAATTAATGTGTATTGAATTAATCAAGTATTAAATGCAAATACACAAAAATTAAGGAAATGACTATCCGGTCCCATCACATGTATTTTGCGTTTAACCTTTAATTGACTTTATAAATAATCAATATTATTTATATAAGTTGCCCTAGTGCTCTACGAGTATATTTCATTACTGAAACTCTCTATATATTCAGACATATCCGTCACGAAATCCAATTTCGTGTCCATAATTTATCGACCCGTAAATTATGACGACCACGGATAAACTCGCTGAATCATACAGGTCGAGGTCATGGAAAATGTATAATTCCTCTGTCACAGGTATCCGGATATATCCCAGAGATATAGATGTAAACGTCAAATCTCAATGGGGATTATCCAGTCGACTATTCTATTAGCAATCTCAAAAGGAATGTTTAGAACTAGTTTCTAAACTGTACCACGGGCCCATGGTTTTATCTGATTGCCAATCATATGGACTACCTATGCTCTGATACACAGAACTGACGGATCCTATCTTGACACACATAGGACACCCTGAGGATCTATCTACACCCACGAACATGCGGAGGTCTGATCTAAATAGATCGGTGACGTGACTGTCATCTAAGTGTAGAAGATGTCTCATGTGCCCACAGTGGCATCTCAAGTCTAAGAATCACAAGTGCTACTCAACCCGAAAAGATTCTTATTGACGCTGGTGTACCATCCATTAAGAATCTTCGGTGAGTCGTTCAGTGTTTATCCGGTATAAACACCTACACGTCTATACTAGTCTCTAAGACTTATGGTTCATTGAGAAACCATTGGAATCATATATTCCAGTATACAACATGTACCAATCTCAACAGGTTTACTATACTGACCAAGTAGTGTAAACCTTGACCAAGAACTGTCTGAGAATGACAACGTCATGATACAACTCAATATCAGTTGCGACGCTTTTGCAACTGTACCATGACTAGTCATTCTAAGGTCATTACATCTTTACCATATTAAAAGATACATTATATTATAGAAACTGCATATATTATTCAAAATAATAATGTCTTACAGAAGTATTCATAAAGAAATACAACCGGGAATTGTCGCTGTGAGCACCAACCCCAACACCAAGTCCAAAACATATATCCAATATATTTCCTAACCTGTTTCCTCTGAATCAAATAAGCCTTGGATTTGGCTCAACAAGCTTAATGATTCCAGTTAAGAACGACCCATTGACAGTGGGAAAACTTCGTAATCCACGTCGATGAACAAGAGTGACCTTGACTTTGGCCAACAAGTCACAAATGCCCAAGACAATGATCTTTACTTTGGCCAACAAATCAAAGCCAATCTTGGATCTTGAGAGAGAACCACTTAATGAAGGAAACACTTAATATAAATGTGAGGGCATTTTCGTAAATTGACAACCAATTTATTATCTTTGATTAGGTCTCATCATACACCCTTAAACATGCATTCTAATAGCATAATAAGGCCGATAAATTTAATAATGATATGCGGATGGATATATACAATTTGTTCCTATAACAAATCTCTCTCTCTCTCTTACTCTATTCCGCTAACACTTTATATTCTTCTAAAACCCAATTACAGAACACTATAAGAAACCTCATTTACATTGAGGGGAATTAGTGAGAAGAGAAATACAATGAGAATGAGAGGTGATACGCTGGAAGCGCAGGTCCAATTTCAAATAAATACCATATTTACAACAATTTCCAAAATTGCCCCCACCCATCTAATATCCATTCGATATACATTATTCAAACAAATACATCCAAGCATTCACACATAGCATGTTGTCAATCAATCTAATCCAATTAATCAATTCTTCAATTAATGACCATCCAATGTTCATACAACGATTTGATTTACGCGAGTCTAACTCGTTTAAGAATAAATACTCAAAGTAAGTATTCTTGAATTATATCGAACTACAATATTAAATCCAATTTTAATTGTAATCATTACTAATTCAAGTTTAATTCCAAATTAAATAATTACACTTATTTTATTAATGCATTTTTAAACTTGGATTCCAAATCCAATCCAAATGGCCTCAAAGGCCCATTTAGCATCTAATGCCAATTCGATTAGGTCCAATGAGCTTTTAATTAATTCTTTAGGCATTTACTTTTGGCCATTATGGATCAAACCCATAATTCCTTGGCCCATTTAGGAATCACCCAATGCCAAAAATTAATTTTGGCCAATTAGGCCCAATTAAATTATTAAAGGCATTAAAGTCATGTTTTGGACTTTTATGGAAATGGTTTAGGCCCAATTGGATCCAACCCAATTGTCCAAAACTAAACTTGGCCCAACCAAGCCCATTAATCCAAATATAACCAAATTAGCCCAATTAATATTTTAGGGACTAATTTAAATTATACAATATTCCAAATATCACATTAATTCAATTTAAGTGTAATTAACATAACTAATTAATTAATCTAACATTTCCAAAATATTAATTAATCTAATTAATCATGCTTATCATTCCAATTCATGTCCAACACAAATTGAAGCAAAATCAAGTCTCCAACAATATGCTCATTCACGGAAATTGACAAGAAAACAACATCCAATTTGATTTCAATCCAATTAAATCAACATTCAACATTTATTTCATGCCATTAACACATCAAAGTGTCAAATTTTAAAAAAAATCACCATGAGTAAATCTAGGGTAAAATTCGACCATGTGAGGAAAATTGGGGAAATTTGATCTAATCAATTTTTCAACAATCCAGTGATGCACAACTCTAAGTTATCATCATCTAACATCAACCAAACACTCAATTTTGAAATTTCATGCTCCAAGCAAAAATACCCAAATATAGTTTATAAACCCTAGAATTCAAATGACATTTAGCAAGGCTCTGATACCATTGTTAGTCTCTAAGACATGCTTCCAAGATCCTAAACATGATTGGAGAAATTCGAAATTTTCCACCTTTTGGATGAAGCTCCAAGCTTTTGTTGAGTTTTTTTTGCCTTGGGTGAGTTTTCCTAACACCTCATATGACTCTCTAAGTGTTAGCTTTAATGAAAAATTTGAAGCAAAATTTTCACAATGAAGAAAGAAGCTCACAGCAATGTGAGGGAGAAGAGAGATGAATGGTTGGTTGTTTCAAAAACTTGGTTATTGTGTTGTTAAATGAATGCATTAATGTAGCCAACTACTCACATCAACTTTTGACAAGTGATGTAAGTCATGTGGTCCCACTGTTGGACAATTATGACCCATATCATCACTATTTGTACAGAACATGGTGTTGTTGTACAAATTAACTATGTGACAAAGGAAATTTCTCTTTTATCATTTGTAATTGGATTACCGGGATATATAAAAATGATAAAAGTCCATATGATTAGTTCTGGATTAACAAGATATGAGACATTATTAATCCATTAAGATTTAATCATTAAAATATCCATAGTCGTGGTATTATCGAGATTGGACATCGATAATGCGGAATAGACTAGTATTGTACTTGTGCACGTTGTGGGAGCATAACGACATAGTTCTCATATATTTAAGTATTGGATACTTATGCAAGTGTAATAGGAGGTTGTGTTTACCGATGGTACGGAAACAGCTTCGCTCTGGATAGACCCCTCGGAATTCCATTGGTAGTATGACTATGTGTCTATGGAAGTCCGAATCAGGGTAGGTGTATTTGGTCTTAACCTGAGACTTGCATCGCTAATACTTGCGACAATCAATATACTTTGGTTTTGATCGTCCAGGGCTTTAACAGGTTCTGTGTACGCCTCTTCTGGGTATATTGAGAATCGTAGTGTATTGGGTGTGATGTCAAAATGGAAGTATCACTTTAGTCATATGGAGATGATGATCACGCAGGATACGGAACTGGTACTCTTGTATGCTGCAGCTATCGGGATAATATGACAAGGTCATGATTATCCGATTATGGAGACTAGTTACTAGAGATCCGATATATGCTTCGTACGGGGCAGACACAATTCCAGCCCTAGGCCTAGCATGTGACATTCGATACTGGATCGCAATATGCAATACGTAATACTACGTATACTACGCTTGATATAGATTATATATTCCTTTAAGAATATTTCTGGAGAATTGGGTAGGAACGGTACTTTGCTAGAAGCCAACCATGTCTTGTAAATCGGTAAAAATGTAGTACTAGGTACGTACGTGTTCGGATAGTCCGATGACATATGACTCGCACATAATTAATCTGGGATTAATAATAAGAGAGAGAAAATTAATCTATGATTAATTACTGAGAATTTTATCTGGGATAAAATTCAATTAAAAGAGAGAGAACGATTAATTTGGAATTAATCGATAAAATAATATATTCGATATATTAAACGAAATTAGATTTTGACGCGGAATTAAAATTAGATTTTATTCGGGCGAACGAGTTAATTTAGAATTAATTCGCTAGCGACGTGAATAGTAATTTTACTAGGCATAATTATTTAATTAAATTTGATTTAATTACGTCGCAACGGAAAATTCGTTAATTTGGAATTAGCGAACCCGAGCCCGGGATGTGTTGCGGGTCTACTCCGATTTTGAATCAAGTGGGGCCCACATGCCACATCACCTAGTCAACTTTATCAACTTTATGTTGATAGAAGTAGATGGGATTTGATGGTTGCTTGTTTTACACACAAGCATTATTAAAGTTTGATGTGATTATGCCTTGTACCAATTTTGGAAATTGAATTATTGTATTTGGTTTTTGAAATCACACAACACAACTTCATCTTCTTCTCTTCTCTCCCTCACGGCACTTGGTGCCATTTTTCTCTCAATTTCTCTCCTTGGCCGAGAGTTAAGAGAAACTAATGGAAGATTTGTAGCAAATTTGTCATGGTGCTAGCACACTTAAAGAGTCTTACAAAGGTGATAGGGAAACCCATCTATGAGCATGGAATCAACACTTAAAGCTTGGAGCTTGAAGATCAACACAAGGAGCACAAAAGAAGGCTTGGCCGAATCATCCATGAAGAAATTTTTGTGTTCTTCGCATCGCAAAATCCAATCAAAGTGAGTATTTCCGCTATTTTACTTTGATGTATTCACACATTTATATGCTTAATTTGATCTTGGTTTGACCTAGAAAACCCAACAATGGTATCAGAGCGATTATTAAGCATGAAATTGGATTTAGGGTTCTTATGCTAAAATTTGTGTAAAATTGATTTGAGCATGATTTGATAAAATTGATTGATTGAGTATGCTTGAGTTATGCATGATCAATTTGATGAAAATTTAATTGGATTAATTTTTCCCCAAATATTGCGCTTGGCCGAATGCATGAGATACCCTAAAGTCATGGTAATTTTGTTCTTTTGATCATTGGATGAGTTGAAAGACATGAGATAAATTGATTTATGATTTAATTGGATTGAAATCGAAATCGGACATAAAATCCCTATATTGCCGTGAACAAAGAACATGTTGGAATTGATTTTGATTCAATAATGTTGGACATGTGTTGATGATGATTAGCATGATTAATTTTGTAAATTGATATTTTGGAAATGTTAATTTGACTAATTAATTATGGCTAATACACTGTAATTGATTAAATTATTATATTTGGAATATTGGAATTTAATTAGTTGGGCTAAATTTGGAATTGGGCTAATAAAGTTGTATTTGGGATTAATGGGCTTGGTTGGGCCAAGTTTGGTTTAGGTTAATTGGTTGGATCCAATTGGGCCTAAAACCATTTCCATAAAGTCCAAATATGATTAAATGGGCCTTTAAAATTTTAATTAGACCTAATGGGCCTAAACTAATTTTTGGCAAAGGTTGATTCCTTATTGGGCTTTGGTTGCCAAAGCCCATGCCTTATAAATTAATTGAAAGCCCATTGGACTTTAATTAAATTGACATTGGATGTTAATTGGGCTTTGAGACCCGTAAAGATTATATTTAGAATCTAAGAAGTAAAGGCTCATTAATAAAGTGTAATTATTTAATTTGGAATTAAGTAAAGAATTAGTATTGAATGCAAATTAAATTGGATTTAATATTGTAGTTTGATATAATTCAAGAATTCGTACTTTGAGTACTTATTCTTAAAACGAGTTGGACTCGCGCAAATCAAATCGTTGTTTGAACATTGGATGGTCATTAATTTCATATTAATTAATTGGATTAGATTGATTGATAACATGCTTTATGTGAATACATGGATGTGATGTATGAATAATGTATATCTGATGGATATTAGATGGGTGAGGGCAATTTTGGAAATTGTTGTAATAAATTTAGAATTTATTAAATTGGACCTGCGTGTCCAGCCTATTACCTCTTGACTCTTTGTATTTATCTTCTCACTTATTCCCCTCAATGTAAATGAGGTTTCTTTAGAAGTGTTATGTAATTGGGTAGAAGTAAGATTTGTGCTAGCGGGAGAGAGGAAATGGAGAGATTTGTTCTAGGAACAAGTTGTTTTAATTATCCATCCGCATATCATTATTAATTTATTTATCGCGCCTTATTATGCCTTTAGAATGCATGTTTAAGGGTGTATGATGAGACCTAATCAAAGATAATTATTGGTTACCAATTACGCGAAAAACCCTCAACAAATATTAAGCGTTTTTCCTTCCATTGAATGATTCATTCTCAAGATCCAAGATTGGCACTGGTTTGTTGGCCAAAGCCAAGACCTTTGTCCATCGCGGATGTGTTTGAATCATGAAGGCTTTGTTCCATATCACATGTCTTGTCCAAGTTGTGATTTGTTGGCCAAAGTCAAGATCACTTCTTGTCCATCGACATCGATTACGAAGCTTTCCAAGGTCAATGGGTCCCGCTTAACTGGAATCATTAAGTTTGTTGTGCCAAAGCCAAGGCTTAATTGATTCAGAGGAAAAAGGTTAGAGAATATATTGGATATATTGGCATTTATTAGATATATGTTTCGGACTTGGATGTCCACCTACTGGATCTAGGAATTGGATGAGATCCAATTGATCTTAGAGATCTACCTAGTGAAATATCATACAGCTTGTTGGCCAAAGTCAAGGTTCTGTGTTATTTAACGGGATCCTAGCCCATTAGGAAACAAGGTTTCCCGAGTACTCAACAGAGGGTTAGAGGCTCGCCGAAAAATTATGGGAGGCAAGTATTAAATTTCCAATTTCGTTTAGATACTTGCCAATACGCGCTCATTTCATTTTTCGTCATTAATTTAAATAAATATATTAGTTGGACTAATATTTAATCGTTGTTTTAATTAACAATTGGACTGTATTCAAACTATTTCATTTATAGTTGATTATATAATTGGATTATAGTAATCAATATATTTGAATTTAACCAATCAAATTATAGTTGATTATATAGTTAGACTATAGTAATCATTATATTTAATAGTACCTGAAATCGTTGATTGGATAGTTAGACTATTGGAATCAAGATAGCTGAAAGATTAGCGTTTAAAACATAAACCTGAGTAAAAATGTCTTTAAACAGCTTTAATTTTCAGAATGGGAATAGAACCTCAGGATAGTCCTGGGAACTGAGAAGTTATTCTATTTGATAGAGAAACATCTCAGGCCTAAGCCCGGAGTTGAGCAAATAGTAGAACATGGTCCTTGGAAGATTCATGTAATGATAACTTTAGTGCTCAATCTGTTATGCTTACCGCAATGACTCTTTAATTCCGTCGTCAGAATTAAGGATTAGATCCGTGTACCATGATGATGAAATTAAAGATCTTCATAGATATATTCTTAGATCTTAGAAGTACAAATTACAAAAGAAGCTATTTCACTCGTGTATGTCAGAGGGTACATCTGTCGAGCATAAGGTGTCGCAGATGATTGCCGACATCGATCAGCTAGGTTAGTTGGGCATTACCTACGTGGCCGAGACTACCAAAGATTTGATCTTATAGTCTCTACCCGAAAGCTGGGGCTGGTTCATTATAAACCAAGAGTAAACTCTTGGAAAGTTGATTGCTATGCTCTATGAGGCAGAGCCAGAGCTTTTAAAGGGGGCAAAGGAAAAATCATCACAGTCTTCTAGGAAGACAAATGACATATCCCAAGATATATGCCTAAACTGTAGCAAACGGGGTCACTGAGATGTGACTGTCGTATGGATAAGGTAGACATGAAGGAACTGAAGGCGGGGCAAGGCTCCGACTTCAAGTATTTTTGTCATAAACATGTTCACTATTAGTTTCAAAATTGGATTTTGATACTAGATGTGGTACATAGATATGTACTGATGTGCGGAATCTGCTGATTAGCAGGATACTGACTTCAGTTGAGATTGACCTGCGAGTCGGAAACGGGACGAGAGTCGCTGTTTTAACCGTAGAAACCTAGGTTTAGGAACTACCCTTCGGGTATGTACTTAAATTAGGAAACTGTTATAATGTACCTAGTTTGACTAGAAACATTATCTCTATATCTAAGTTTAACTCGTTGCGGGTATACCTTTATATTCTAGAACACTAAAGTGTTTCATTTTATAAATGATATTGAGATAAGCACATTAGATGTGAATAACAATATTTATATTTTGTATATAAATGTGTTGGGAAATCTCTAAGTCCCGAGGATCGATTATCAAACATAAAACAACATGTGAATACACGAGGAAGTTGCGGAATAATTACATCGAGCGGTTGAGCGATGCATCGAAGAATAAAAATCTTTTTCTCCTCATCTAAGGCTCGGCAGTCCACGGGTTTTGGTCTCCAAGAATCGGCAATGGTCCTCCATGCAAGCTCCAAGCTTTGTAATGAAATTCCATGCTCACAAGTTGGTTTCCCTATCACCTTCGCAAGACTCAAATGGTGTGCTAGCACTTGGTGATTTTTGCCACAAAAATCATTTTCCTACCTCTCATTGAACTCACGGCAAAGTGCAGTGAAGGAAGAAGAAATCAGCCCCTTATGGGCGTGAGAGAGAGGGAGAAGAGTTGAGAGAGAGAATAATATAAAGTGTGTTATTTAATTGATTTCTAAAATCAATTAAACATATACCAAATCATAAAATAATAATATATGTCAATCAAGCTTTTGAAAAGCTTTCCAACCACTTCCATCAACTATTCACATCACTCAATCAATCAAGTGACAAGTTGTCACATCACTCAAAGTGACTAATGATTTGACGCTTGATGCGAATAGCGATTTGACGGTTGATGTGACTTGCGTGCCGCACTCAAATTCGAAATGCGAATGCGCTCGCAAACACTCCCGAGCTTGAGTTAGCTAATTCCAAATTAATGAATTTTCCGTTGCGACGTAATTAAATAAATATGCCTAGCAAAATCACTATTCACGTCGCCAACGAATTAATTCTAAATTAAATCGTTCGCCAGAATTAAAATCTAATTTCAATTCCGCGTCGAAATCCAATTTCGTATAATATATCGAATATATAATTTTATCAATTAATTCCAAATTAATCGGTATCTCTCTTTAATAAATATTTTATCCCAGATAAAATATCTCCGTAATTAATCCCAGATTAATTTTCTCTCTCAATTAATTAATTCCAGATTAATAAAGTGTGAGTCATACGTAATCGGTGAATCTTCGGGAAGCGACCCATGAGATCCCCGGATATGTTGGCAGTAAATACGGTCGTCGGACTATCTGAACACGTAAGTACCTAGTACTACGTTTGTACCGATTTAAAAGACAAGGTTGACTTCTAGCAAAGCGCCATACCTACCCAATTCTCCAGAAATATCCTTACAGTAATAAGTGATCTATATCAGGCGTAGCATACGTAGTATTGCGTATCTCCATCCAGTATCGGATGTCACGTGCTAGGCCTGGGGCTGTAAATGTGTCTGCCCCGTACGAAGCACATATCGGATCTCTGGTAACTAGTCTCTATAATCAGATAATCATGACCTAGTCATATTATCCCGATGACTGCAGTACATAAGAGAGCCAGTTCCGTATCCTACGTGACCATCATCTCCACTATGACTGGAGTGATACTTCCGTCTTGACATCACACCCAACACACTACGATTCTTAATATACCCAGCAGAGGCGTACACAGAACCTGTTAAAGCCCTGGACGACCTAAAACTAAAGTATATTGATTGTCGCAAGTATTAGTGGTGCAAGTCTCAGGTTAAGACCAAATACATCTACCCTGATTTCGGACTTCCATAGACACATAGTCATACTACCAATGGAATTCCGAGGGGTCTATCTAGAGCGAAGCTGTTTTTCGTACCATCGGTAAAACAGAACCTCCTACTACACTTGCATGAGTATCCTATACCCAAATATATGAGAACTTTGTCGTTATGCCCTCATAACGCGCACAAGTGTAATACTAGTCTTTAACGCATTATCGATGTCCAATCTCGATAAAACTCTGACTAGGGATATTTAATGATTAAACCTTCGTGGATTGATATTGTCTCACATCATCTCAATCCATGAACTAATCATAAGGACCTCCTATCATTTATACATCTTGGTGATCTAATCACAAATGATAAGAGAGCAATCTCCTTTGTCACATAGTTAATTTGTAAAACAACACCATGATATGTACAAATAGTGAAACTATGGGTCATAATTGTCCAACAATCTCCCACTTGGCCTATAGCCAGTCATTTGAGTGTCCTACACCCGAACTATGTACGGTTCGCTCAAACTGCTGAGGAATGCTTTCGTCAGTGGATTTTCATGATTATCATCTGATGCGATTTATTCGATCATCACATCGCCACGATGTATGATCCGAACGAATTAGATGAATAGTCGAAGTATTTATCTGGATCGTTGATGAGACCATTAATTCTTTAGCCTGCGCTGTAGCCTAGCTAAGCTGCTAACAGAACTATATCTAATATAATTAGATTTATTATCGATCCAGATGGCTTATATTGCTGCCTCAGCGGCAGCAATAACCCGCTTTTATTGTTTATTAGGTAACAGTATCTTGCTTGGAAGATTTCAGCTCACTGTTCCGTTATTCAAACTTTATAGTACCGTTTGCGACTTATAGTCATTTTAATCGGTTAGAAAACTTGCAGCAGTGAACCCAATCACTTCAAGTTCTCATTCTCCATAGTTTAAGACATCATCATTAGTTCTCTAAGATACTCAAGGATGTTCTTAACATCAATCCAATAACTATCACTTGGATTGGCCCGATTGTGACTCCATATGCTCAAAGCGTATGAGACACCAGGGCACATATATTTTTCAATATACGATTTCTCAGAGAGTACAACAACTTTAAATCTATCCCAGTAGATCTTTATTCCTAGAATAAATGTTGTTTGTCCCAAGAATTCTACGGAGAATTTTCATGAAAGCCATGCTTTCACCGATTATTGTTATGGGAATATCATTTCCAAGAAATGATATATTATCATTATTTAGGACATTTATGTCAGTGCGTTCCCACTAACCTCCTTATATACACAAGAATCCTTTTCGTTTTGAATTAAATCATATACCATTATGATTACATCAAAACGATAATTCCAAGAACGCTATGCTTGCTTCAATCCATCCATGGATCGAATAACCTACAAACATTGTTTGCTAGTTATGGTACGACAAAACCACCAGGATTTTGTAAACATCCTCCAAAAGGTTTCCGTTAAGGAAAGCGGTTTTGGCATTCAGCTGTCATATTTCATAAATGAAACATGCAGCATCAGCAAGCATTATCCAAATGGATTTACCATGGCATCGAATAAAAGGTTTCGTCGTAATTGACACAATGTTGATAATGATACCTTTCCGCTACAAGCCTAGCTTAGTACGTTGGTATATTGCCTTCCATGTATGTCTTCCTTGAAGACTTATATTGTACCATTAGGCAAAATGCCTTGCGGTACATCAACCAGTATCTAAACTTAGTTGGTATACATGGAATCCATTTCAGACTTCATGGCACTTTTCCATAATAGAGAGTCGATATCTTGTATCACTTCCTCATACGTAGTCAGTTCATGTCCTCAATAAGATTGACATCTTTACGAGGTGAGATCAGAAACCCATACCCCAGGTTGTTTTCTGACTCTCTCCGACTTACGTGGTTCTTATGTATTCGAAGATTATTGGAATAGTTTCATCCTTGATGAATTATTTGTGTTCCATTAAGGAATTGTGCCTGGAATAGTATTACTCCGATTTTCATCGAGTTTTACTTTCCTCCCACTTACCACTGCATATCGGTATTCCTCTTAGGAAAAATCGCATGGCGAGAAACAATTACATTGTTCTCTTGTGAGTTGTATAAGTACTATACTTTGGTTTCCCTAGGATAACCTACAACTTGGCACTTATCCGATTTGGGTTTTAGTTTGGTATCATCCAAACATATGCCTAGCATCCCAAATTTTCAGGAATGAGAAAACCCAATTTCTTTCCTGTTCATATCTAATATGTAGTCTGTCAAATAAATTTTGGAACCTTATTCTAAATAAGTTTTGCACTGTTTATGCGTATCCGTTGAAGGAAATGGTAGCTCAGAGCGACTCATGATTAACCTTATCATGTCCAACAAAATTCGGTTTCTCCGTTCGGACACACCGTCAAATTGACGTGTTCCGGGAGGAGTCCTCATTGAAAGAATACTATACTCTTTCAAGTATTAAGAAACTTATTGCTTAAGTATTTTCATCATGATCTAACTGTGACGGTTTAATACTTTAGCCGATCTGTTTGTCTATTTCATGTTGAAACTCTATGAATTAATCAAAAGTTTCTGATTCATGTTTCAAGAGAAACACATAACCATAACGCGATGCCACATCCGTAAAGGTCACGAAACATTCATATCCACCTCTAGCTTAGCTAGATATGGGCCCACTTGCTTCACTATGAATAAGGGCTAACAGATCGGTGACACTTATACTTTTACCAAGTAAATAGTGTTTTAGGCATTTTGCCTAATAAACTAGATTCGTAGACTTTATTTGATTAGAATCAAATTTGTCCTAGTAAACACTCTTCAAAAGTGTGGATAATGATTCTTGTTTAATTGTGTCCCAGACAATAATGCCACAATTAAGTCTCTTTATTATCAAATCAGTTTGAGCTATTTGTTTGTCATATTATATGTTTGAGATTTATTTATATTCAAAATATAAATACTGTTTTTCACATCTAATGTGTTATCTCAATATCATCTTTATATAATGAAACATTTTAGTGTTCTAGAATAAAAGGTATATCCGCACAGATTATACTCTGATATAGAGATAATATATCTAGTCAACTAGTTACATTATAACATTTTCCTAATTAAGTACCACACCCGAAGGGTAGTTCCTAAATTTAGGTATCTACGGTTAAAACAGCGACTTTCGTCCCGTTTCCATTCGCAGATTAATCTCAACTGTAGTCAGTATCCTGCTCATAGCAGATTCTGCACACCAGTACATATTTATGTACCACACTCAGTATCTAACATCCAATTTTAATACTAGTAGTGAACATATTTATAACAATCATATTTGAAGTCAGAGCCTTGCCCGTTCTTCAATTCCTTCATGTCTGCTTTTTCCAAACGGCAGTCATGCTTTCGCGATCCCGTTTGCCACAATTTAGGCAGACATTTTGGGATATGTCCTTTATCTTCCCAGAAGATTATAATGATTTTGCCTTTGCCCTTTTCACACTCCAGAAGCCTTTGGCCAAGCCTTGGCCTTCTAGAATATCGAAGTGAGGTGCACCTTGCGCTACTTGCCTTATTGAAAACCTTGACTTTGTCTCCTTGAAAATAGCCATTAACTCTCCAAGAGTTTACTATTGCAATTTTAGTACTTCAAATCTAAAATAGATCTATGAAGATCCTTCAATTTCATTATCATACTTTAAGGATCTAATACTTAGTTCTGATTAAGAAATAAGGAGTCTATTTGGCAAGCATAATGGATTAAGCACTAAAGTTATCATCACATGAATCTTCCAAAGATCATGCTCTACTATTTGCTCAACTCCGGGCTTAGGCCTAATAATTTTATTTTATCAAATAAAGTAACTTATTAGTTTTCAGGACTATCTTGAAGTTTTATTCCCAATTTGAAAATTAAAGTCGTTTAAATACATTTTCATCCATGATTATGTTTTAAACACTAATCTTTCAAATTATCTTGATTCTAATAGTCCAACTATTTAATCAACGATTTCAGGTACTATTTATTATAATGATTACTATAGTCCAACTATTAATCAACTATAATTTAATAGATAATTAAATATATTGATTACTATAATCCAATTATAAAATCAACTATAAAATTAAATCAAATATATTGATTACTATAATCCAATCTTATAATCAACTATAAATGAATAGTTTGAATACAGTCCAACTGTTTAAATTAAAACAACATTAATTATTATTCCAACTAATAAATAATTTATTTGACATAATATTTAATATGAGCGCGTATGGCAAGTTACTAAACGAATATTGCAAATTAAATACTTGCCTCCCACTATTTTTCGGTGAGCCTCTAACCCTCTGTGGAGTACTCGGGAAACCGTGTTTCCTAGTGGGCTAGGATCCCGTTAAATATCACACAATCTTGACTTTGGCCACAAATTGTATGATAATTAACTAGGTAGATCTGTAAGATCAATTGGATCTCATCCAATCCTAGATCCAGTAGGGGGATATCCAAGTTTGAAACATATATCCTATATATGCTAATATATCCAATATATTGCCTAACCTTTTTCCTCTGAATCAACTAAGCCTTGGCTTTGGCACAACAAACTTAGTGATCCTAGTTAAGCGGAACTCATTGACCATGGAAAGCTTCGTAATCAATGTCGATGGACAAGAAATGATCTTGACTTTGGCCAACAAATCACAACTTGGACAAGACACCAATATGGAACAAAGCTCTCATAATTCAAACACATCCTCGACGGACAAAGGCCTTGACTTTGGCCAACAAACCAATGCCAATCTTGGATCTTGAGTAAGAATCACTCAATGGAAGGAAAAACGCTTAATATTTTGTGAGGGTTTTTCACGTGCAATTGGAAACCAATTTATTATCTTTGTTAAGGTCTCATCATCATACACCCTTAAACATGCATTCTAAACACATAATAAGGCACGTAAAATAAATAATAATGATATGCGGATGGATACTTAACACATTGATCATAGATCAAATCTCTCACTTTCCTCTCTCCCGCTAACACAAGTATTTGCTTCTACCCGTTACATAACACTTCTAAAGAAACCTCATTTACATTGAGGGGAATAGGTGAGAAGAGAAAGACATATAGTCAAAGAGGTAATAGGCTGGACACGCAGGTCCAATTAATAAATTCTAAATTTATTACAACAATTTCCAAAATTGCCCCACCCATCTAATATCCATCTGATATACATTATTCATGCATCGCAACCATGTATTCACACAAGCATGTTATCAATCAATCTAATCCAATTATTTAATCTGATAATTAATGACCATCCAATGTTCAAACAACGATTTGATTTTGCGCGAGTCCAACTCGTTTTGTGAATAAGTACTCAAAGTACGAATTCTTGAATTAAATTAAACTACAACATTAAATCCAATTTAATATGTATTTAATACTAATTCACTATTTAATTCCAAATTAAATACTACACTTTATTGACGAACCTTACGACTTAAATTCCAAATTTAATCATTACGGGTCTCAAAGCCCGATTAACGTCCAACGTTAATTTAATTAAAGTCCAATGGGCTTCAATTAATTTCTTTAAGGCGTGGACTTTTGGTCAACTTGGGTCAAACCCAATAACCAAAGCCCAATCAAGGAATAACCCCATAAGCCTAGAAATCAATTTAGGCCCATTAGGCTCAATTAAATAATTAAGGTCCATTAGTCATAATTAGACTTTATGGAATTGGTTTTGGGCCCAATTGATCCAACCAATTTGCCTAAACCAATCTTGGTACAACCAAGCCCAATAACAACTTTTCAAGCCAAATCCAATTAAGCCCAATTAATTAAATTATCAAAATTCCAAATTTTATAATTAATTAACCAAAGTGTATTGCAATAATTAATTACCCAAATCAATATTTCCAAAACACCAATTAGCCTAATTAATCATGCTTATCAACATTAAAACATGTCCAACACATTTAAACAAAAATCAAACCCAATTTCATGCTAGTAGTCTCGGCAATGGTAGGTTAATTTATGTCCAATTCGAATTCAATCCAATTAAATTCAATTCAACATTAAATCAACATTCCCAATTGTTTTCAATCCCAATGAATCAAAAAACAAAAAATCCAAGACATTAGGGCAAGTATCATTCTCGGCCAACCCTAAGATTCTGGGCAAAATTGTTCCAAATCAATTTTCATGAAATTGAACCAATCAAATTTCAATTAAACATGATTTAAGCATACTCAATCATCCAATTTAACCAAATCATGCTCAAATACAATTTACCCAATTTTAACCCTAAATTCAAGTTTCATACTTTTACTCGCTCTGATACCATTGTTGGGAAATCTCTAAGTCCCGAGGATCAATTATCAAGCATAAAACAACATGTGAATACAAAAATCTTTGTAATGAATACTTACATCGAGCGGTTGAGCGATGCATCGAAGAACAAAAATCTTTTTCTCCTCCTCCAAGGCTCGGGAGTCCACTGGTTTTGGTCTCCAAGAATCGGCAATGGTCCTCCATGCAAGCTCCAAGCTTTGTAATGAAATTCCATGCTCACAAGTTGGTTTCCCTATCACCTTCGCAAGACTCAAATGGTGTGCTAGAACTTGTGATTTTGCCACAAAAATCACTTTCCTACCTCTCATTGACTCACGGCAAAGTGCAATGAAGAAGAAGAATCAGCCGCTCATGGGCGTGAGAGAGAGGAGAAGAGTTGAGAGAGAGAATAATTAAAGTGTGTTATTTAATTGATTTCAAATCAATAACATATACCAAATCATAAAATAATAATATATGTCAATCAAGCTTTTGAAAAGTTTTCCAACCACTTCCACTTTCCATCAACTATCACATCACTCATCAATCAAGTGACAAGTTGTCACATCACTCAAAATGACTAATGATTTGACGCTTGATGCGACTAGCAATTTGACGGTTGATGTGACTTACGTGCCGCACTCGAATTCGAAATGCGAATGCGCTCGCAAACACTCCTAGGCTCGAGTTCGCTACTTCCAAATTAACGAATTTTCCGTTGCGACGTAATTAAATAATTATGCCTAGCAAAATCACTATTCACGTCGCCAACGAATAATTCTAATTTAAATCGTTCGCCCGAATTAAAATCTAATTTCAATTCCGCGTCGAAATCCAATTTCGTATAATATATCGAATATATTATTTTATCGATTAATTCCAAATTAATCGTTATCTCTCTTAATAAATATTTTATCCCAGATAAAATATCTCCGCAATTAATCCCAGATTAATTTTCTCTCTCAATTAATTAATCCCAGATTAATAAAGTGTGAGTCATACGTCATCGGTGAATCTTCGGGAAGCGACCCATGAGATCCCCGATATGTTGGCAGTAAATGCGGTCGTCGGACTATCCGAACACGTAAGTACCTAATACTACGTTTGTACCGATTTACAAGACAAAGTTGGCTTCTAGCAAAGCGTCATGCCTACCCAATTCTCTAGAAATATCCTTACAGGAATAAGTGATCTATATCAGGCGTACATACGTAGTATTGCGTATCTCGATCCAGTATCGGATGTCACGTGCTAGGCCTGAGGCTGGAAATGTGTCTGTCCCATACGAAGCACATATCGGATCTCCGGTAACTAGTCTCTATAATCAGATAATCATGACCTAGTCATATTATCCCGATGACTGCAGTACATAAGAGAACCAGTTCCGTATCCTACGTGACCATCATCTCCACTATGACTGGAGTGATACTTCCGTCTTGACATCACACCCAACACACTACGATTCTTAATATACCCAGCAGAGGCGTACACAGAACCTGTTAAAGCCCTGGACGACCTAAAACCAAAGTATATTGATTGTCGCAAGTATTAGCGGTGTAAGTCTCAGTTAAGACCAAATACATCTACCTTGATTTCGGACTTCCATAGACACATAGTCATACTACCAATGGAATTCTGAGGGGTCTATCCAGAGCGAAGCTGTTTCTTACCATCGGTAAAACATAACCTCCTACTGCACTTGCATGAGTATCCTATACCCAAATATATATAACTATGTCGTTATGCCCTCACAACCGCGCACAAGTGTAATACTAGTCTTTTACGCATTATCGATGTCCAATCTCGATAATACTCTGACTAGGGATATTTAATGATTAAACCTTCGTGGATTGATACTGTCCCATATCATCTCAATCCAGGAACTAATCATAAGGAACTCATATCATTTATACATCTTGGTGATCTAATCACAAATGATAAGAGAGCAATCTCCTTTGTCACATAGTTAATTTGTACAACAACACCATGATCTGTACAAATAGTGACTCTATGGGTCATAACTGTCCAACAAAATGAATCTCAAACGTATGACATGACAAACAAATAGCTCAAACTGAATTAATCAGATGAGACTTATTTGTGGCATTGTTGTCTGGGACACATTAACAAGACTCATATATCCACACTTTTGAAGAGTGAATACTAGGACAGATTTGATTCTATTTCAAATGATGTCTACGAATCTGGTTTATTAGGCAAAGTTCCTAAAACAACTTTTACTTGGTAAAAGTGCAAGTGCCACCGATCTGTTAGCCCTCGTTCATAGTGACGTAAGTGGGCCCATGTCTAGCTAGGCTAGAGGTGGATATGAATACTTCGTAACCTTTACGGATGTGGCATCGCGTTATGGTTATGTGTTTCTTTTGAAACACGAATCGGAAACTTTTGATAAATTCAAAGAGTTTCGACACGAAGTAGACAAACAGATCGGCTAAATTATTAAATCGTCACGGTTAGACCATGGTGGAAAATACTTAAGCAATAAGTTTCTCAATTACTTGAAAGAGTATAGTAATTCTTTCAATGTGGACTCCTCCCAGAACACCTCAATTATGACGGTGTGTCCGAACTGAGGAACCGAATTTTGTTGGACATGATAAGGTTAATCATGAGTCGCTCTGAGCTACCATTTTCCTTCTAGGGATACACATTTAACAGTGCAACACTTATTTTGAATAATGTTCCATGAAAATCTGTTTGACAGACTTCATATTAGATATGAACAGGAAAACCCGGGTTTTCTCATTCCTGAAGATTTGGGAATGCTAGGCATGTTTGGATGATACCAAATTAAAACCCAAATCGGATAAGTGCCTAATTTGTAGGTTATCCTAGGGTAACCAAAGTATAGTACTTATACAACTCACAAGAGAACAATTTAATTGTTGCTCTCCATGCGGTATTCCTAAAAGGAATACCTATATGCAGTGGTAAGTGTGAGGAAAAAAAACTCAATGAAAATCAGAGTAATACTGTTCCAGGCACCGATTCCTTAATGGAACACAAACAGTTCATCAGGGATGAAACTGTACCACAATCTTTGAATACACAAGAACCGCGTAAGTCGGAGAGAGTCAGAAAATAACCTGGGAGGTATGGGTTTCTTATCTCACCACGTAAAGATGTCAATCTTATTGAGGAAGAAAACCCACTACGTATGAGGAAGTGATACAAGGTATCGACTCCCTATTATGGCAAAGTGCCATGAAATCCGAAATGGATTCCATGTATACCAACTATGTTTGGACACTAGTTGATGTACCGGAAGGCATTGTGCCTATTGGTACTATATGAGTGTTGGTAATTATCTAAGGTCCCAAGATCAAATCAAGACATGAAAACATGCGTGAATACACCAACGAAGATAGCGGAATACTTACATTGATCGGTTATGTCGATTTGAAGACGA